>DWUN01000379.1:0-23652 GCA_018249975.1 Passova gellias
GAGCTTCTTCACCATGAACACGCTGAGCACGTACGCGCGCGTAAGGTTTGCAAGGACAGAGATATTTGGCATTCGGTGCATTCTGCCTACCTCGTTAGAGACCTGGCGTGATGTTATGCTGTTGTTGTTGTTTTGAAAATACTAACTAAATCCCAGTGGAATTCAAGCAACATTGAATTTTAACCATCTTCAGCGGTATCTACAATCAATTAGTTTGTATGTATGTATAATATATCTGTGATATTACTAATGTAATTAGTTTGTATGTACGATATTAATGTCTGAACACTGAATAAATGCGCGGCAATAAATTGAAGTTACGAAAAAACATCAGCCCGTTTCAATGCCAATATTGAAACAGCGGAATACTTATAAAGGAAATTGATTGTTTGCACTCTCAATGCACTGAGTGTTATCTCAGGTCTGCATTACGCAGTTTGCGGCAGACCAATTTGCTCATACTAGCTCCGTTTTGTGTATCGTAGATAGCATCCAGTTCCATCCGGTTGGTATTCCACAAAAAGTAATGGACCAGTGGTTTAGAAAGCAGCCTCCCATTCCGGATATATGGCGTTCGAATCCTGGCACGTAACTTCGGCAATACAAAATGTGCATTTTAATTATGTGCTCAAACGAAATATCAATTGTTATAACAGTCAACGAAAGTAATCACGAAACCTCCGCACCTTAGAGTTTCTTACAATGTTCTCTACGACATGTGAAGTTTGCTAACGAAATCTTTCCTACTTATAGCTAGGAACTATAAAATTTCTAAGCATCAAGGTTGGTGCACGCTTTTACGAGTCGCGGATACAAAGTTATCACACACACGGGTACAAGTGGCATAGACAGATTCTTGCTAAATAAATAAAGATTCATTGCCAACACCATTTCAGGCTCGTCAAGTGATCTTGGCCCGGTCTATCTAGGAGTAAGTTTAATAAGCTTACAATACAGCTTTTCACTCCGATTACAAATCATTTTATGACAAATACAAAATACCTTATGTCTTATAGGCACTTAGTAAAATACAATTGCTTTATAATATGTGTAGGATTCCCTTTATTCCAATCGCTGATAGAGAAATAACAGTAGAAATGTTTATGTTGTACATCAGAAACATCTAAATGTATGTAAATTCTGACCACTTTTTCAAACGTCTACATTTTGTAATATTGCATACACTGAAATAATTCTGTAAGCAGCATAGTTACAATACAATATTAAAAGATGTAAAATATATATGTTATTAGATACTGCAAATCTAGGAGAAGCGCTTAACCATTTTGACGATAACAAGAGCCGCTTGCACCAACAAATAGAGCCAACTAATACCAAACAATCGACGACGGATTTATATACAGGCTGTCAATATTAAAAATATGGAGGGAGTTAGAAACTAGCTTTTCAAATAGTTCGTAAAAAATTGCTCTACAGGTGGGTGGCGACCTTCTATACTGGAGGAACGAACTCGATATTTTTAAACATCTCTTTAACACCCGCTTAGTTCGCGAACTCTTAGATTTCATTCCGATTCATTGGCATTACGCGGAAGTGAATTTCATACGAGCGGCACATCTCGTGTTTGAGAGCGTATCAAAAAAATGTCGTACCACAGTAACGACTCTACATAAATTACGCTATTCCGAAAACTTGAGCCAAATCCGCATACGTAAAATATATTTAAAAGTAATGACTGTTCATTGATGTTGTGGGTACGCTTGATACATGTTCTATTTATGCCGATGCTTTTTCTCTGTGGCATCATTTAGAAAAATAGCGCGTATACAATAATATATTAGATTGATTTACATCAAGGATAATTTCGTTCCCTCTTCTTTTATGATTTTCACCGTGAAACAAAAGAGTCGTTAAAAACTTCAGAACGCACTTATTAATCTCGTTTTTATGTATGTTTTTCATCACAATTATTTGTTCCACTGTTGGACACGCTCTGTACTGATGATGAAAAGGTTCAAGGATATATTATATACTGCCACTGCCAGTTATTTCTTCAACAAGGAAGGAATGTGTGTTTCTTGTGGGATAAGTATGTGTTCTTCAAAAGCTTTCGAAATTCTACACAAAATGCCTGTTTGTAAAAATCTACATCGCACAATTAGCAGTCTGCGGCTCTAAGCATTAGAAAATAGTCGAACTAGCGAAGCACTATATCTAACTGGTGCAGAAAAATACTATCAGTTATTCATCGAAATAAATAGTTATTGACATAAGCTAAAAAAGTATTATTTCCCAATTATACACCTATAGTTCCCTTGGTTTTACTGAAGTAATGTACCTATACCAAATGCGTTGATAATTTGTAACAATTTCTTTTTTCTTTCCAGATTTGACTGATGGGAACGAGTCGTACAAGTCTTATCCTTGGATTGGATTTAAAATTCCGTATTTTTAATGCCACACCGATTGTTAATTTTTGTCATTTAAAAACCAATTCGAATTATTATTGTTTTTATGACATAAATTTAAATCATTTGAATACGTTAGGTAGGGTAGGAATGTTAAACATACAATGGTCGTAGCAAGTCGTGTTTTTTCCAATTTCTTTAACATATACAAGTGAATGAAAGGTGATGTATGCATGACTTTCGTGGATACGATATGTAGAGTGGCGGCTCTATTATATTGTATGTATGGAGTGTATGTATGTCGATCGAAATAGTTGTAGTGTTAACGGAATTAGGAAAATACGATCTTATAGCGATCATAATAGAGTCCACTCGTATATTTAGTTTATAGATTTATGTATATAGTAAAATGTATATAATTTGAGTAATATTTGATTTATATTGTGTTAAATGGAAAGAGATATTTTTTATATATATTTGTCATTACTGAAATTGTATTTCCTGTATTATATTATTGACAATGTTTGATTAATTGTTGATGAAATATATGTAAATAGGGCCACGTAAAAATGTTATAGAAACTGAAAGCAAGTCCTTTTATTATATTGTAATTATAATCTATCTATTGTTTTTAAGTGTAGTACTATTTTTGACGAATTTTTTTCATTATTTCTATATAATACTAAATATATCTAGGTAATTAACACCAACGATAAAATTTGATGTTGCTAAGAAAATTGTTTACTTTTTATTTTTATCTGAACAATAAAATGATACACGATGTGGCATTAACTTCGAGACAAAATACATTGTAATGTTACTCATCATATCATAACTATAGTTCAAACTAAAACTAACACAATATGAAAAATTGATGGTATGAGTCCAGTCCCTCACTATCGAGTATATAACAATTTCATTACCATAAATACAATGAAAGCAATTGCATAAGTATTGCATTTCTTCAATATATATTTTTCGCCGTTTACAGTCATCTAGGCGTATCTATAAAACGTAAATAAATAAATAAAATCGTAGAGAAATAGCTACATAATTAACGCAATGCTATAAATACGGGCCTAAGGCTATCTGCAGCGAAGCCTTTTGATAGTTCAAAGTAACAAAGCGCTTATCCGCGACCGTATAAAAATAGTACTCGTAGATAACTCCTCATTAAATAGCTTATTTTCAACGACAGCTTTTACAGTGTAAATAATAAACAACACTAATTAATAATTAGGAGAATAATTAAGCGATTGATTAATTTGCATCATATATCACAATGAGATTTATAAAACTCCAATAATTTATTAATTATGACGTATAATTAAAGTGTCATACATAAATAGTATTTAGAATAAATAGTATTTAGAATAAAAACTATTTATAATTTATTTTTTTTCATTGTGTTAATATATTTTGAATGTGTTAGTAGAAATGAAATGAAAGTAAAATTAAGTAAAAAACCTATAATAATTTCCTTAATCGGAGGCTTTAATGGCTAACTGACTGTTTATTAGAAATCAATTACTATCTATTTGTACTTAAATTAAATAGAAGTATTTAATCTGTTCTTCTAATCCTCAGACACACGGCGGCACAGTCACTTCAAGGGTCTGAAGGTGATAAACTTCAGGTTTACAAGCAAAGTACTTCAGAACGAGGTGGACGAGGCGGTGCTGAACGTCCACGTGCAGGAGTTGGAGCCGCGACACAACGTCACCCTAGACACCGACGATCACTTCACGATATCTCTCCAAGTGAACAGGGTGACGAGGAACAGTCAGGGGACTAAGGCGTCCGTGCCGTACGCGGATAGTTCCGTGAAGCTTTCGCGGCAGGAGCTGAAGTTCGGCAAGTGGGTGAAGGTGAACGTGACCAACATGGTCGCGGAGTTCTTCCGGCTACCCCGGGAGAACCTAGCAATAGTTGTGAGAGTACAAGACTCGAAGAATCGAATGAGCTTGGTTGTACCGCATCCGAGCTCAGAATCAAATAACGCTTTGGTGAGTAAGATTTTTTTTAAGTAAAAAAACACACAAGACAAACACAAGAAAGTAAAATTGTAGAAAACAATCACAAAAAAGTAAATCCTGCCGAACTCAAAAAGCATTGTGGGAATTAGAATGTTAATGTTGGTTACATTAGTTCATATAAATCTTTACATAGGTATAAAACAAAGTCGCTTTCCGCTGTATGTCGCTATACGAGTATAATATGCTTAGATCTTTAAACTTACGCAACGGATTTTGATGTGGTTTGTTTTAATAAATAGAGTGAATCAAGTGGAAGGTTTATATGTATAATAACATCCATTATATAGTAGAGAAATACTGTTATAATGTATATGGCAGAACAACGTTTGCCGAGTCATCTAGTAAATAATATACGAAGAGCAAGGTATTAAATCTTGATAATACGTTATTAATTTCATATAAATCAGTTGTACATTTCATATAACAGCGGCGTCATCAATTAGCCCGCTAATTAACACATAGGTAGGTAATGTAATTTCATTACATCAACAGATGACTTACTGCTAGCAAAATTGGTGAAACATTGAGTTGTTGTACAATTTATTTCATGAACCGTGTTGAACTCTAATGATAGAGAGTAACAGATAAAACATTTATACTGAAATAGGATAGTTAATAGAAAAAGTTTTAACGAGATTTGAACACCGAAACGCTTTTAATATAAATTTCTTAAAACATTTTTATCAGTAACGATCTTTATTTCTGAATGATATAATGTGGAATCTTTGTATTATTATTATTATTTGGATACGAATATGTGATCCACAATACCCTTACTGATAATGATACTGATGTGATCGGGTTCAAGTCATATCACATTGAATTTTCCAGACATGTTATCAGCATGCAACCTTACCATTTCCATACAATGGTTAGATAGGAATATGATACCTGAATAACGAATTACCAAGCAATTCATTCGCCTGCTTAATAAGCTGTGACTACGTCTTCAATGCATGTAAGAATACAATATCAACTAGAATCCTCAGGCAGGAAACAGTGTCCAAGTGGAATGAAATGTATGTTACACACAATTAGAACAAAATAATACTCCATTTCCTGCCTGATGGCCCTCTTGCATTTAGACATGCCCGTAGGTATTGACCCGATAAGTTACTCACCCAAGTCCTAACTGGACACGGTGGGTTCGGTCAATATCTACACAGAATGAAGTTGTGCGATGCTCCGTGGTGCGCCTGTGAGAATGGTGTAGTGGAGGATGTCCTCCGCGTTTTAACAAAGTGTCCTAGATTTGCAAAGCAACGCTTGAACCTTGAAACTAAGATTAACATAAATATAAATGCAGAAAATCTTAGGATACTGCTACATGACAAAAAACTTAGACCTGACTTCGTAACTTACTGCAAAGTTATAGTTGATAAAGTATGTAGAAGTAATGGTAGCACGGTGAAATGGCTATAATTAGCTTCATGAATTTATAGATATTTTATTTCCGTTGACATAAGAATTAAATAGCATTATAAAAGATGTATATTGTGACATTACTATTGAAATTGAAATTTACCTAGAATTAACTATAATTATCATAATTGTATTGGAATTGTTATTAAGTTAGTTTCATTGTAATAAGTAATAGAATAAAGTCTGGTCATGCCAGAGGAGTTTGTGCTTAATAAAATTAAAAAAAAAATTATTTAGAGTTTGTTAGATCCAAACGTCCGTCTATATGTCGGTTTTATGAAAACACCGCATATGTCGTTATGCCACTTATAACTATTTCAAACCGATCACCAACTTATCTGTCTGTCGGTACGTGAGCCACGTGGAGTGGGTTTTGTAGTAATTAGGTAACGGTCTGTTTTCCTCGTGTATAACAGCAACGATATCTCTATACCGATTGCCACGTAGCTCCAATTACCACCATGTCTAATTATAGCCGTTTATATACATAAGAAAAATAGATGTTTTAAGTTTTTATAATGACAGTATCGTGAACTTTTTGCCTGGTACTGAACATTGAGCTAGCTAGCAACGTTGCTAGCACAAACTTATCACGCCCTTGCAATGCGGGCCCCGCTATCTGAAACCTTCCTTTGACAAACTGAACCAATGGGAATCACATCGCAATCCTTAATCCTGTTCGTGTAATACTTTTCTTATTTCACCGCTATATACAGAAACCATTGTTACATATTGTTCTTTACAAATATTGCCCAATCAGGTTAACGATAAAAATAATTCCATTAATCAACAGTAGATATTACTCCAGAGTTGGTATAGATCGTCAATGTCAAATACATTGCTGAGATTGATTAAAGATGTAGATAGTATTTGCAACTCTTACCCTGCGGCGTAATTTGTATGCCTCACGGCTGTGTGACTTAGTACTGCATCCCTAACAATAGAACATAGCAATGCATACCTACTCACAGGAATTAGGTGAATGGGCGGCATTTCCATATTCAAAACTTGAACAGAGATAATGTCCAGAAGTATTTATTTATCGTAAACATTAATAGCTATACCTATATTTGAAATACAGATCACAGAATCATACGATTCGAAACATGAGTCTGAAAAATTGTTAAACACATCTAATTATTTATAACTCAAAGGTGACTGACTGACATAGTGATCTATCAACGCACAGCCCAAACCACTGGACGGATCGGGCTGCAATTTGGCATGAAGGTAGATGTTATGACGTAGGCATCCGTTAAGAAAAGATTTTGATCAATTCTACCCCCAAGGGGATTAAATAAGGGATGAAAGTTTATTATTCTAGAAAATTAAAATGCTACCCAAACTCACTATTCCTCGCGTAAGAAGTCGCGGGCTCAGCTATTTTGATATAAAAGTGAAATAGAGACGAACGGTGTAGTTCCTACCGGGAACGAATCATGCGGCTACCACGTCGCAACTGACATCTGGTGCTAATTAGTAGAAAAGAAAGGAGCATCATGACTGAAGCTCAAATTAAATTCAGTTTTTATTTTAAATTATTTGAAATTTAGCACTACTTACCTAGGCCCGGGTTACCGATAAATCCTTGATACATAATTCCCTAAATGGTTTCTCTCAATTTAAATTCCGCGTACTAATTGCAAATCGTTACGTATGTCTATTACAAAAATGTTATACGTTGTTAGATCTGCCAAAGAGGACAAATTTAGATTTATTAATCTTTAATAGAATTTCTCAACCAAAAGGTAGAAAAGTTAGAAAAAATGACGATTGTTCAATATGAGAGATAATGGTACATTTTTTCAGTTTTCTGTTCGCGTTCCTGATAATTCGTTAGCGACCTCGTTTTCAGCTATAAAGAAAACTAGTATTCGCTTAGTGGCGGAAATCCGAGCGTATCTCGTTCTAGATTTAAGTTAGAACTTTGAATTTCGAAAAATAAGACTCAACTTATACTGTGCCATATTAAAAAAGCAATAACGCGTGTTTTTGACATATTCTTGGATTTCTATTTAACGTTTTTTGCTGAACTCCTCCATATAAAGTGTAACATTGCCAAAAGGTGTACAAAGTTTTCTGTTCACGTATCGATATAGATAATACAGATTTAAGGCATAAAAATTAAGGCTTCTTCCTCAATTGAAGGAGCCCTGAAGCTTCCGCGGAAAGAGAATACTGTTGCAGTTCGAATTGGCGAAAATACATGACAGTGACGAACCCGTCTGTCGGATTTTTTTTAAGCTGCTTTGAAGACTTTCGAATAATTCACGTGCCATCCGAAGCACGGAAGCGCTCGCGAACGCTTGCCACTAGAGGCTCCCATCTCTGAGCCGACCTCGTCTGGTGTCGCTTACCTTTACAGATAGCACTCTCCGAGCGCTTCAGAGTTAGAAGCTCTTAAATACAATACAATATCGATCATTTTCGAACATTTAATTAACATAAAACTTGTTGATCACTTAAAATAGATTTATATTGTTTTATAATACAATTGGCTATTGGTTTGTCTATACGAGATCTTTAACGCTAGTACAGACTAATTTGTGTACAACATGTATTCAGTTTTAAACGTAATGATTAACGAGTAAAACGTCCGGGAAAATGTTACTCGGACTATTGCTGAATCGAGGCCGACGGTTTTGTCAAACGTTTTTTATAGCACAAAACATCCCATTTACTTATTGGTTACACTATTCCTCCTGAAGTAAATGCCGAACAATAATAGCGGTAACATTTTTTAAAGCAAATAAGTCTTTCAACTTTTATTTTTCCCAATAACAATGAAAATTGTGATATACAATGTAAACAGACGATTTCAATTAAAATTCATCAAAAATTCATAAACCACCATGCGGAGTCACGGTCCGCAGCAAATTGTTAATTTTACAGCAAAAACTAACAGGGGTTCAAAATTTATTAAGCGAGTTATAACTCGTGCAGTAGGATATTACAAGACAAATGGGGTATTCTAATTTATAATCTATTCTGCTCTTTATGTTAGTTCACGCGCGACTACTTTATTTGATTGGGGTAATAAACCTGGAATGGATTAAAAAACCTGATAGTATCATTGAAATAGGGCAATTTAACGCGGATGAAGACATAAAACAAAGCTCGGGTTACGTACTCGTACGTAAGCCCGACGGCCGGGCTGCTGGCGGCTGGGCGCCCGGTAACACCGTGCCAACATAAATTACGAACGAATGGCCCAAGTTTCGACTCTAATGCCAGATTGGGCAGATTAAACGCCTATGAGAAGGAAAGCGACAATCGATGTTAACGACTCGCATTACGTTCATTTTTTATTCTATCTTCAATAGTCTTACATGTTTCTTTTCATATTTAAATCGGGAGTTATTACGTTACGTTCCGTGATTCCGTTCCGTTTTATTCATAATTACATTTTACTGATTAAATTTGATGTTGAGTAGAAATATCAATCAAATTTATTTGCATGAACCTAAGTAGCGATATATAATAGACATTACATTTTTGATTACTATATGTACTTGTATATTTACCTATGCTCTTCCCTCCTTAAGAGGTCTGCAAATTATGATTAAGCCAAGTCACAATGACCTAAACAGTAACAATTTATCCTCATAGACAATTGTAGTATTTATGAAGCAAATAAATCAAAAAAGAATGTTAAAACTAGTAAATCCACTGAAATTCAAAGTTACGCAAGGACGAAGTGCTTCGTGTCATACGAGAATTGAAGTTTAAATATGACTGAAGGGTAAGTTATTTCCTAATATTCATGCAAATAGACTACAAGGAATTTATATTACGTTTGACGCTGAAAAATCCTTTTCCTTTATTTTGATCTAAGAAGTATGGCGCGTGGGAAGATGAATGAGGGATAAAGTAATGTACGAATGATATATCGTTTTTATGTTTATACTGTAGGAGTACACCTGAGTGACGCTCCTTCTTTTTAATCAAACCGATTCTCGCAAACAAAAGAGTTGGGTCAAAATTCGAAAAGAGCAAAGAACTCCTGCTTATTATTACCTATTTCATTGTGGTTGACAGATCTAAAAGTTGTTTTGTGAATTCTATTAACAGTTTGACATTAGGTACCTACCAATATGTCACCAGATATAACACATTTATATGATCTTTCAACAAGATTATATTTCCTAAATGTTTAATTATTCTATAGCATGATACTCGATTTTGCAAAGTTCGCTTCATTTGGATAGTCGTGCCATTCAAATTATTCAGAACTTTGTACCTACGAGTATTACTTAGATAAACTTTGTATTTCTATTACGTAATCGGGAAATAAAAACTTTACTACTAAATATCTTTGGAACTTACCAACAGTGCAGTGATGTTACTTGAAAGTGTCTTTTAAATCCTGGAAAGGAAAAATATTATGTAAATGTAAATATATTATGTAGGTATGGAATGCTATTTTCTTATCTCCCTTCTCTATTGGACCTTGTAACTTGAATATAACTCTTTTCGTATTTTTCATAGGGGCAGGCGGTCTGCGTTAAGGTATATACATATATATGTGACTATCATTGTATATCGTAAAAAGGCTGATTGTTATGATTTTGTGAACGAAGCTGCTGCATCACAACAGTGTAGCTTTTACATGCTGTATAAGTTGCCTCATGTGAAATTATGTAATTATTTTTCATCGTCAGGCTTGCTTCGTACACGGCAGGAACTAACCCTCATCAAATGCACTCTGATGGCAAAGTGCATCAATAAATATTTTCTCTGCTACTGCACCTTAATATAATAAACAAATAATCTTAGTGTATGTATTTAGTAGCAAGTTTTTTGAAGGCCAATTAGATTCTAATTAGCTATTTTATTTATATGTGCAGATGAAGTAATAATCCGATGCCTACTCTCGCAATTTAACGACGCAGGGTACGTGGCCGTGTTTTCCGGTTTGGAGGTTGAAAGAACTTGCATAATTATTAAGACAAAAGGCATTCTTTCTACTCTCTCGTCATGACAAAGAACCTCCAACCTTTTTGTTTTAAAGGAATTGCTAGTTCACTGAACACATCCATAAGAGGCCTAGGTAGATTAAGACGTTATTCCCTATAGATGGTACTTAAAAATTATTTTTCCTATCAAAATGTCTACTCTAACAACATACCTACGCTAGGAATAATGATATGGCAACTACAATAAGTATTGAATAATTGAATTTTTAAAGGAATTTATATAAGTTTCAAATATATTATGTAGAATGTAAGATCTCTATTTGTTATCCTGTCCAAGTTGTCAACTGTTAGAACTGAGCGGGCGCTTTTACAGCTGTTGCCTTGTCGCACAGATACGTAAGTTACAATTCACAAATACACATACATACATTTCGACAAATCGATACTCAGCCCGCCAACACGTCTCTATTGTATACCTGCATATGGGAAATTCAATGGCGCCGCTAAATATGTACTGAATATTCTGGCTTTTAGACTATTACGCAACATTGACAAAATGTTCACGTTGCTGACATATTTATCGCATATCGAATCGACCCTGTGAGCGAAAATCAAAAGACATATAAGAAAATGCGATAATGATAAGAATTTCAAAGAAAACTATGAGAAGAGGATAAAAACGTAAACAAACCTTTTTACCTTTGATTTTTTTTAACCTTTTATTCTCAATTTAAAATTTTACATACTCTCAGCGTAAAACACGTTAAGTGTTATAAGCTATTTTTTGTGATACACAATATTTTTTAATCCAAATAATACATAATTCGTTTTTATTAAATGCTTTAACAATCTAGTTGTCTTGTAACTAAATTTTAGTTAATATCATCATACAACTATTGTATGTCATGCTTTACACGTAATTTACGAAGAGCTTATAGCTTCTATTTAATGGTATACCAACGATCTATCATATTATGAAAGGCGGAGTGTGGTAGCTCCTTAGACGGGTTACAGGAAGTGTTCATAAGTAAAGGGTTAAGTTCTCTGTCGCTGCTCCTAACAAAAAATAATAATGTATATGTTGTTTTAAAAAGTATTATATACGCTTTAATGATGTTTAAACGATGATTTTACCAACAAACTACGTAATCAGAACTGATCATAGATCATAGATATGATCTAGAATATGTGTACGAATTAAATTAATTCAGATTAAATTAATACAGCAAGACATAGGATAATGGGTGCATTGTCAAAGTTTCAGCAGTATGGGATAAAGCAGAACCATTTTGATTTTGTGACCAAATGCAACGACTTAAGCAAAACACTTATGGAGAAAGCTTTGAAGCATGTTCCTTCTTGGTATATCCGTAAGCCTCAGATTTGCAGTCGTGTACATTTCTGGGGACTACACAGTATACAATCTCCATTTCATATCGAATTTACCTAATCATTTAAATTTATTTATTTGAATTTCACTTCATACTTAAGAACGAATTAGGCCTATCATGGACGAAGCTCCGCTACAATTGCATGTACTGAAGTCATCACAGAAATACGAACGTTAAAATTATTGTTTCTCTGTCTCTCAATAACAATTATAGATACGAATACTTATAGTTCTAGAGCAACAGCAAAATCATTTTCCTATTCCATGCCCGTACTGCCATCATGAACACGTTATAAGCAATATTCTATCCACTCTAATTTAATTTGGAATATTACTAGAATATGAGTTATCGCCGAATGCGCCTCACTAGGTATTCCACAAAGGAAATCCTAATTAGAACGTCAACGGCATGCGATCATAATATTAACGACAACATTTAACTAAATTGATTATAGCGAAGAAGACCTTTAGTAACATTCATAACCGAAATGTGACAAGATCTTATAATAAGAAGTACCTAATATTAGTGAAAATCCGATGGTAATAACCACATTTATATAATACCTAGGTTGTGATGTTTTCATAAGAATTGTACCTACATATGAACGATTATATTGAACTATATCTACCAATGAAATGCTTACTGACACAGTTAAAATACGAAACAAAGCTACAAAGTTTCTCTCACAGAGCTTCATACTACGACTACCACTTGCATAAGGCGACGATGCTCTTTCGTAACGAAAAACATACATTTTTTCTTTTTTTCCTGGCAACTTGATTTGTACTAATTAGATTCTTGCAAATTTTTCTTCGTCGCTCTGATTAAATTAATGAGGATGTTTTTAAGTTGATTCTGTGCCCAATAAAATTGTATTAAGTTTATTTAAGACGCGATATTTATTTGTACGTGCTCTTTTGTATTACATCCTCATAAAGTTCTCTTGTCCTTCAATTTTGATTATTGGCTTTTAACGTATTATTGTTTATCTTTAACTAGCTGACCCGGCAAACATTGTTCTGCCATATAAACTATAACAGTATTTCTCCACTATTTAATGGATGTTATTTAAGATATAAATCTTCCTCTTCAATCCCTCTATCTATTAAAACCGCATCAAAATCCGTTGCATAGTTTTAAAGATTTAAGCATACGTAGGGATATAGGGACACAGAAAGCGACTTTGTTTTATACTATGTAGTGATTACCATCCCTGATATTGACTTGCAAACAATAATTATTCAATACACCTGTAGTAATAGAAACGAGGTGCAATCGTTACATTTGAATTTGAGCAACGGACGCGTAACACTAGTTATGAATTACCATTCCCCGAGACTGCTCCGCTCCTTTATTTCTATCATGAAACCCCTGCGCACGTTCATTTACATACACTTTGCTGACCCAACACCGATAAACCCTTTTTTATGGCAGTAGAAAAGATTTTAGGTTCGGCAGCAGTTGCAATAAATTTTTTGACTATCTTTTCAAATATAAATCTTTTAGATCTCGGTATTTCGCTATCCGTACAAGCTATGAAATATTTACTAAAACTGAACGATGGCAACAATTATTGATTTTTGAACAAACGATAATAAAACAATAATCAAATTGTTGTTTAATTACAAAGCAAGCATAATGTAGAAAGTGTCTGAAGAAAATAAAGCAACATTGCTGATATAATATATCTTATATAAACATAGTACTCATTTCAAACTCGGTTAACGAAAACTACTAACATACTTGTTAAATATTTCTAGTCATAGCTTAACCCAAAGGAAGGTATGCCCCATATAATTTCGTTAGGATCATTTTGTCGAAAAGAAGAAGATGCAACAAGTATTAGGAAGATCTTCCGAAACGTCGTAAAAACGAAAACACGTAACCTACGGAACGCTTACCTATAAGTATCTACATATAATATATTCTTCACCAATATATAAAGCTGCAGATATTTTTGAACGCACTAATCCTGGAACGAATAGTTAGATTAGAATAATAATTTTTGATTTCATAGTTTATGTATCGACAAAAGTTTTGTTTAGGGTTTATAACATCTCGCTTTGATTCTTACGAAGGGTAAATTAGACGAGTAGTTTTCTATGAACGTTCATTATTTCTTAAATTAGAATTGTAAATATTTTGCTTAACGTTGGAAAAGTACCCTATGCAGTACACCAATTTTTAAAATTCGTCTGTTAAGCGGATGAAATAGAAAATGCAATTTTAATAACTATGTTCGTCATATTTGATGTTGCAATTGTAAAAGTAAAAGCCAACGAGGGCCGCGTGTGCTCGCTCAAACAGTTTCATTTATATTTCATTAAAACAGCTTGTGACAATAGGGTTCAATACACATCAATAAGTCTATTATTTCTAATAGTGAACGTCGAAGCCTTTGCGTGCAATTATTTAGTAGCTAATATAAGGTTATTCATAAAATTATTATTTTTTTTATAACTGGCGTGAGTTTATTGTGCATTTAACGGATGCTCACGATAAGCGTATAAGAATGTTCATATTTCCAGCCAGATGAACGCATTGTGAACGCAGCTGACCATTTCTGCTGGTGAGTACCTATGAAATGTATAAAAACCGCAATAATATTATATTTATCTTTAAAATCATTCGTGGCATATTTTGAAAAGATTTTGATTATTTTAAGATCGTTGAGTTTATTTTGATAACTTGATGAATATTAAAAAAAGTGACGTACTCGTAAAATCACCAGTTGCGCAAATCGTTGATTTTGATATATTTTTATAGTGCTCGAGCCTACGTCATAAAAATCCACTATTTCATGTTTTAAGCTTTTAGTCTCTCCGATTACTAATATTTGCAATAAACTATAATTACTTAAATATGGTATCTAATAACAATCTTGACGTCATTACGTAATAAACAAGAAATATTTCCGTTTGAACCGAAGCGATAAAATTTCGCTGATCATGGGGCTCGACTCCGAACGCGTCACTTAACGATAGGGCGTGTCAGTTCTTAGAATAATTTTTGATTGTCACTCCTCGATATCTGTTCACAGTCATAATAACGTGTTTTAGACGTAGCTACCTACTTTTAGAGCGACCACACCAACTACTTAGTTAGCAATAGAAGTCACAGCAAATTTTTTGGCGTGAAGGTAGATATAAATTTACAAAAAGTTTTTGTAAAATTATCATGTATTTGAAATTCATACGTGCCTACACAACATTTTAAAAACGCAACAAACGTTGAGGATGAAGCAAATTTGGGCGGTTTTTTAAATAGTATTCTCAATTCGAAATGATTTATGTCGGATCTTATCGGGTTATAAATTGTGTCAGCAACTCAAAGCTTAAGCTCAATTCGCGCGTGGCGTAGCCATTGCTATGAACAATTTAATGGGTATTGGACTGTAAGCAGTTCGCAACTACGTTATAATTTGTTATATTATATAGATGTATTATATCCCCAATTTTATATAGTTAGGTATATCTAACTACCGGATATCATACTATTTCGTTCAGAGTAATTCGTTATAAGTATAAAATTTTCACAGTATACTGAAGTACCTACAGAAATGAAGTTTTCATTTTTTTGTATTCCTCGTACTGGTCTGTCAAATTATCGTACCTGCTTTAAGAGGTTCTAGCCAAAAAGGTATCCTGGAAGAGAAAAAGGGTATTATTATGTGATTTCATCATAAATTGAATACTTATTCCGAGCCTACCAAAATGGCGGATCCTTTGTTGTGTCCCTTTCAATTCAATATACGAGTAAGAACATAACCGTGTATATGTGTGTTTATTTTATAGGTAGATTTCCCTTAAATCAAGAAGTATGAAAGTATAATAATACATTTTCTTAATTATTATATAGCAAGTTTGAAAATAAATTGTTTATTCTCCCGTAATTACATCATAGTAGACCAAAGACAGGCTTAAATATAGGAATTTTGTATTGCGTGGTGTTAAACATAGTCCTTGAAAGAATGTATTCAATCAACTCTATTACACATGTGCTGTAATCTCGTTGGCAATATTATCAGAGCCTGCTACAAGACATCAATCAAAGCGTATTCACTGAAGCAAATCTCATGAATTAGATTTACCTAATTGGATATTTTTAAATTTTATAGAATAAGTTGTGGGTGACATACTTTCTTTAACCTTTTAGTTATACTTTTTAAGTAAAATGATGTCCACTTATTTATTCAAAGCATCCAAACAGAAGTCAATAAGTAATAAATACGAACGACAGCCCGTATAAAATCAAGTATTCAAATCATAAAGAACACAACGGGAGAATTTCAAATATTTATTAGATTGCAGTGACTTGTAACGATAAGCCGATTTTATTGTCGCAGGCGTCACAAGCCACTCGCCTTATCTTTTTATTGACGGCTCCACGAACATTAGCAATGTGCTGCACCGAGTTATAGTTACAAGTCGAGAAAATAAAAACTAAGGACAGCTTTACCAATATATCTTATCTTTATCCCTCGTTTTTTATACTGAATTCTACTCTACTACGTAACATAGGAATTACCACCATCTCTAAGGGTTCCTGTTAGTAACTGCCACTACGCATTAAGACCGCGTATTACATGTATAAAAAAAACAATAAAACGTAAATAAATCTCGCGGGCATGCCGAGAGGTCGTGATCATAATATATATAAAATTTGAAATCTCGTAGTCAAAATAAACTTTATCGAGTCACGTAACGAAATCACGTTTAAAACAACTGATACTCAAATCTTAATAATTAATCATTTATACACAAGTAGATATTTTAATGTAGATTCACTCAATATTAAGATAAACTATTTTATTAAACTTGTTCTTATAATTATCCGCAGGAATTTGTTTCGACCGTTTAATTGTTCTACTTTTGGTCTTCTCAAAATGAGAAGCAATTCCATCGTTTTTAGGGTTCCGTACCTCCAAAGGAAAATTTTGTTGTCTGTCCGTCTGTCTGTCAAGGCCCGTTTTTCTCAGGATCGCGTGGTATTAAGCTGAAATTTATATCAAATACTCAGGTCTGCTGTCCCTCGAACTGTGAAAAAATCAAACTTCTAAACCAACGCAATCAGTAGATACAACCGTTTATGCCGCAAATTTTCGATACTCGCAAGGGAATCAAAATCTACAGGGTACTTCCCGTGAACTCAGAATATTGAAATTTGGTACGAAGCACAGATATAGGAAAAACTGCGAAAACCGTAAATTTTTAGTTACATCATATAATAAATTATTTTTAAAAATTTTCAAGTTACTAGCCTTTTCTTCGTGAACGCGTAAAGGTTTAAATTGAAATTCATATCAAATACTCAGGTCTATAATACCTGTAAACTGTAACAAAGTCAAACTTCTAAGTTAGCTACAGGTTTGTACGGAACTCTCGGTGCGCGAGTCCGACTCACACTTGGCCGGTTTTTTTCTCATAGGACATATTTATTAGACTACAATTCTGCAAAATACCTATTCGTGTTTAATAATAACTTCAGCTTATTATTTCAGAGCAAATGTCAGGTGTACAGCAGAGTAGGTAAATCCCTGACAGTACTTAGTTTCTAGTGGGCAGAAAGAATGAAATGATAATCATAATAAGTTACTTTTTACATCTGATCATGTTTGCAATAAGCAACATTTTTATATTATGACACGTTAGTCAATGTATAAAAATAATTCAACTAGGTAATCGTACAAAACGACATTTTACGTGTCACGTTCAGCCAATAAAAGATAAATACGAAATACGAAAAAGTGTACGGACCTCAATTTAACCGCATTTGGAATACTGGCACGAAAAATATAAATATAACATTATCCCTTTACGTTATATTCATTGATATTCTCATCATTCTACGATAATAACATTATGCGTCAAGTTCAGTAGGGTTACTTTACAAATTATTGATACTCGAAATCACAATTCTGTTCATCCCCTTATCTAATACGGATACAGAGAAATCCAAAGACAAAAGAATACGTTGATCATATAAGATTACATAATTACTTTACATAATCTACTAAATTCGCCCGCATGCTTACGATTCCTGGACAATAAAAAGGCAGTGTCACTCTCATTAAATTGACCGATTACTTCTTTTGCTTAATTATGTATTAGTTCTTTTACTTATTTTTTTTACAATTCATATTATTTTTATTTATCATTAAGATATTAAAGAGATTTCCAACTTTAAATAATATTATGTAGATATATATGATGTTTTTGTTAACCGAACTGTTTTATGTACAGGACTACCGACATCATACAACTTGGAGATATTGAGAAATTAGAAAACGTTCAAATGTAAATTACTGACTGATTCGTCCGATAGGAGTAAAGCACCACCGACGTGATGGTAACTCGATGGATGTAATAGATTCCGGCATACCTTCTTCCAAGTATCAGCAATACTTGCACAAAGTTTGTACTTAATCCTATGTGAAGAAATCCCAAACACTACTATTAAAATTAGTGAGGATATCTTTAATTGACACATTCAGCAAAATATATTTTACATTTTAATAACTAGAGGATATATCGATTAATTATAATTTAAATGAATCTTAAGGAACTTTGAGCTACACGACGTAGCTTTGAACAAGTACATCTGCGGTAATACCACATATGAAATTTAAATTCACAGGCTTTTTATTATGCATAATAGATGCGTTCCCCGCTCAACTCTCTCGGGTGGTTTTAAACCCAGCCGGATCCATGAAATAAATAATGTCTTCATCTACCTCATAAAGCTTTTGGGTCTATCTTCGTACTAAATGCTTCAAACTTTTTCATTTGTACATAGTAAACTGATCCGGTAACTCAGGTACAACTACTCGTAGTATGCAATAGCATAATTTCAATAAGGTCAAGTTCCAAAAATTCTTTTTTTATGTAACGTCTTTTTATATGACAATTGATTATATTATTATCATATGTGGAGGAAATTCGAACAATTGTCGAACATCTTGTTTTTCATGTAATGAACTTATTTGTGTGAATATTCTGAATTAGAAATAACTTAACGGCCTAAAGTCATACTGCAATATGGCTAATTTATTTAAATTTGTTGTTACCTAAAAGTTTTTTCTCCCGGTCTACTCTAGCCTGAAGGGCGCACAAAGCCGAAGAACGATGATTAAAATATGTATGACATCCATTGACTGTATGTACTCGTACATACTCGTATATACCTTATAATGAATAAAAACAATTTGAATTTAAATTTTGACTTCTGCTTACGGGGAAAAGAGTGCGAAAGAGCAAAGAAGAAACGTGAAAGAATTAATTATAATTTTAAGTGGTCCAATAAAATAGCAAGTAAATAAATATAACAATTCCATTTGAAAGAAATCGAATAGGATAATTTAGTCAAAATCTATTCAAGGCAAGAGAATATCTGGTATTCACTGTACATATGTCATCATATACAATGGGAAAAAGAAATTACCAACACTAAGTTAAGAGTAAATTAAAACATAAAAAGCTCATAAGTATTTTTACAAAATGACAAAATCGTGGCGTAAGAGTAGCAGGTGAAGCGGTGAAGCGGCAAATTATTTCACGCTGGCCGTCATAAAGAAATACCATACAAGCCATTTAATTTCTAACGGTCATGACGGCATGACATTCTGTCATTGTATTGTACTGGCACATTCAGTTATTGCTAGAACAAATGGTAAAAGATTTTGTTAGATTAGTTCATCTCCTAGCGAATGGGCGTCGTTAAAGTTTACCCTCAGTTCGTGTATCAATGTACCTACTACTAGGTGTTCTATGTTTATTTCCATAGCTTTATAACTCTATATTGAGACTTTACAGCTTAATGCTCTCATCCCTTCACAGAACCGTCAAACCCATCTTAGACTTGACTTATTTACGAATACGCGTAATGGCCGCAACTCGCTAACTCATAAGTACACTGTCAATGAAAGCCTTTGTTCTATTTTCAATTCTCTTAGCTTGGGGACGAAATCGAGGAATCCTATTCGGCACACTCGCAAAAGACGTCGCTTGTACCACATCTGTATAGCATCGATTCTTCTACGATCTTTGAGACACACTGTTCATGTTCTCTACTACACACCAATAGTGCAAAAGATTAGAAACTCTCGTCAACCGAACATTTGTGGTTTTAGCTTCTTAGTAATAACATGAAACAAATTAAATTTCCATGTAATGTAATCAAAATGTCTAATGTGCCCATCGGAATCCTGTCGTAACCAATTTTAAAGACTCTATGTTCACCAGGTAAGCTAAAATTCTTAAGAAATTAATCAAAGAGTATTCTGTAGCTATAGTGATACTCTATTTCAAGTTTTTCTAACCTGAACACTGGATTACACGCATTTCTGCCTTCTGCCCTAAATAGGTGTGTCAGTAGAACTAATCAGTGACACATCGAATTAAAGATCACGCGTTATACACATACAGAAATATTGAGAACTAAACTAAAATGCTAATACTATGGCTAAGAGTTCAAAGTGAACAAGTATGCATGCACTGTACAACCGATACACGTAAAAAAGTGACAACCGCGCTAAAGCCCTACGTTATTTCGTTGATACGCGAACTGAGTGAATCGTACGTACAATGGGTAGTTATGGAGCTATGTTCAATTTAGAGTGAGGTGTGATAAAAACGATCACACGTAAATTTGATACACATTCAACAGGTACGCTGTTGAGTTGTATTGGAAGAAGACATCCATTAAATGGTGAACCATTAACGGCAGCCGCTACGGAGGGCGGCCGGAGCGGCGGGCAACGTTAAGCGCGCGGAGATGGCGCGGCTCCGGGCGGCATCAAAACGCGCGGGGTTAAGGAGGCTCGTTAGCCGGACTGGAAGAAAAGCAATGAAGTCCGTAAGGCGTTACTTACGCGTGGAACGCGATCTGGACCGTGGCGCGACACTTGTTGTGGCGTGTGATGCCGCGTGGCCGGGCTGCGGCAGACTGTTGCTCCCGGGGCCGCTTCACTTGTTACGTTCCACCCGCCGCCCTGCGCCTGCCAGCCTCGTCCCGCGTCGCACCCCGCGCCCGCCCTGCCAACCCCACCCCGCATCCGCTCACAAATATCACGGGTCCTTCACTTTGCAGCGTCCTTACCTATCTGGGAGTATATACAAAATTTCTACCATATATTTCTAATACCCTTCAAAACCTTTTGAACCAAATAAAGCTCCGTCACTGCCGAATCGTTTTAATATTAAAGGCGACGAAGACGGTTTAAATTAACCTCAATAAAACTTCAACGAGCTTTGGATCACAGCTATGTAGTACCTGTACCACATACATGTACATATATGACTAGAAGTGGAGCTTTATCAATATTAAGGTATTGACAATCTTGTCCTTACATCTTGCCAAGTTCTCGATAAGAAATATCTGATATGATGGGGGCGCTCACCTTGACTTATAAATAACTGGGACACGGGGTGCAGGACTATTATAGCTGTGTAGCCTTACAGAGGAGAACATTGAGGTGAGCGGAATATCAAACATCATTGCAAATAGTTCAATGTTCCATTGATGAACTGTTTACCCCGCTTGGATGCTTCTGTCAAGAACCGTAAAAACAAACAGAAAATCACTTAACGATGTGTCAATATTAAAATCAATAAAAATATAGTTCCCTAATTGCAATGCCTCCAAGAACGCATTAATAAAATACAACACAATAGAAAATAATTATTATAATCCCTTTTTTTGAACAGCCAAGTACAGCTGCAGCAAATGTTCTTAAATTTTGTGTTCCAGCCGCATAGATCATAACACCAACCATCATTATTTTCATCTTCCCCTGTAGAAGATTAACAATAAGTATGCGACTGTCAATACTCTACCGCTATTTGATATTACATATGTATGATATGATGTCCATGGACGATGGTGTCCACATAACATCAGCTGGCCCGGGTTTACTAGTTCTCTAACAACATAAATGCAATCCTTATGCCTCCCAGTTCTTAGGAAAATAAACGGTAATAAGAGATAAAACTTAATTAACCCCGCAAACTTTATGCAAACAGCACAAGTAATAGTAATTGAATCGAAAAGCGAACAAAGGAAGAGTAATAGTGTTAGTTTAAAACTAGATTGACCGCTTAATGAAGTGGGATAACCAACTTGTCTACGCCGATTACCTCAACTTTATCTATGCCTTGCGAACTCTGCTAGGTTTGTCGTGGTGCTTCGAATATTGATTGCAGCGACTTCTTAATGCGGATAACAATAATATACGATTATTTGCCTTAGGTTTAATTTTCATGGCTTTATAAATCCAGATTCTTATATATAGATACTTTTAACCTAGCAAACCGGCGACGGGCTACCTGGTAAGTGACCTCTCTTTACTTTACAGAACCAGTGCAAGCCCAGCTTAGAGTATTTGACTCCACGCATTAACGATCGAAACAAAAGCGAAGATGATCTACTTCTTAACGAAGGTCACTGATGGTCGGGTAGAACATGTAAGTTTACGTTCGTTTTAGAGTTACAATTTATCAGTCCTACAAATTAATTGTAATTACTGTCTTCTGCAGTTACGGAGCAATATATTTTCTCTTGTTAACACAATGTTTTTAAAGCTGAAAAGAAACTTGGGTGCTGTTAACTTACAAAGCTCTCTCGTCTACGGTTGAGCTATAATCTACAGAAATAAAATTCTCCATTTTCACATTCCCTGAATATGATACCTCTTAAAAGCAAATTAGTTCCATACATAAAAGAATTTATCAAAACCAACATGAGTAAGACATTACATTTTTTATTACATTTCGAGTAAGTTTTTTTTTTAAATCAGCACTAACTGAATAATAATTATGCTAAGACTACTTTGGTCTATGTTCGATAAACATTCTCTCTTTAAAATGATGATGAACAATGATGATCAAACATTTTTAATTTCATATAACATAACTAAATTAATCTTCTTATTTGTATATTGGTTATGTCTCTAAAATGGTAATAACTTAAAACCATAGCATTATACAAAATAATAAAATCCGTTTAAACAGTAGGTATTCGAATTTCCTAACCGTTTACTAATTCATCTTAGGTCGATATACCACGAATAAAACCAGAGGATATTTTCTTTTATGTTCTAGTGACAATTTCGCCTTCGTCTAATCATTGAAAGTGTATATTAACGGAGCAGTGTGATTGAGGAAAAAGCAATGTGACTTGTCCCAACTTAAGATTAAAGGGCACGGCGTATTATTTGTTACCTCAAAGAAAGCGTAGGTATACTCGTATAACCTTAGACGCCTACTACTAAATTATTTACGCGATCAAATACAGAAATAGATTTTTTATTGGAAGAAATAACTACTTAGCTAAGTAGGTATTAAAATGCAGAAATACAAAGTAGCATCTGATACAATGATCGAGGAAATACCTACAGTTCACGAATATTGTAATCAGATATACTAATATACAAACAGCACCTACCACTACAGGGTGGCCCAGAAAGACCGAAGTGGTGTGAATTCCTTATAACTTTTTATTTAAGACATATTTTTTTTATTTT
>DWUN01000380.1:0-23649 GCA_018249975.1 Passova gellias
AAAAATACCATTATACTTTAAAATAAGTAAATAATAAAATAGATATAATAATGAAATAAAAATTAAACCTTTGCTATATAAAACATATTGAGTCAGTAGATTTTTTTGTGAATTTCTAAATTTAGCATTTTAATGAACCATTTTATATTTGGTAAACAGGGCACACTTAGCCAAGATCACCCAAATTAGAAACGATCACTTTTTTTTACTAAGTGGCAGGCTGTGGCATACTGATAGTATACATAAATTATCTATAGTCATCCTAATTCCACTCAGTTGTAAAATTATCTGTAGTAACAGCTAGTCGTCAAATTTTTAGTGCTATATATTTTTGCTATTCCGCCAAAGTACAGAGTCATCTAGATTTGATAAAATGGCAGAAGGCCAGGAAGAACCTAAAAAGATTACAATTACAGTTAAGACACCGAAGGAGAAGCAGCAAGTAGAAATCGAGGAAGATGCCGATATCAAAAAAGTAAGTACAGTGCTTAGAAACTTCTCATTCATGGCGTAATAACATAGATATTGCATACGCAATCAGTGATGACATTCCTTATAATTATTCGGCAAGATGAAATTGGTAATGTGTTGTGATTTTAGCTCAAAGAAGTCTTGTCGCCGAAATTCACTGCTGAACCCGAACAGTTGTGCCTCATTTTCGCCGGAAAAATTATGAACGATGGTGATACTCTCAAGCAACATAACATCAAGGACGGGTTGACTGTTCATCTAGTGATCAAAACGCCGCCGAGACCGGAGCCCGAAGGAGGGACGCGGCGGCCGCCAGGTACTAAATTATTATTAGTTCTTGATAAATTATTGTATTCACAAAAACTATATGGAACCAGTCATCTATTTGCAATGTAAATAACACGAGCGTTTTTGCTGCTTCATAAAACTTTAAAAATTCATGTTCCATACAGACTTGTTGTAAGTACATTTGTCTGGACCTCCCTACAAGTATTTTACTTGATAGGGATATGAAATGGGGTATAACCTCACAGCAACAGTGAGCATATCATATTACTATGGTTGAACCATTTCATTACATCTTGTCTCATAGGGCAACAATTAACAGGAACAAAATTATTATCTGTGGTGCCACTGTCTTGATTTTACAAGATTAATCACTATACATAACTTTGCCAGTTATTTTGATATAGTGGGAATAATCAATGGGTAAAAGAATAAAAAAATGGTGTAGTCTTAGGCCAGCAGATGTAGAATAAATGAAAAAGAGGCAGAAAGTAAGTGACAAAATGTTATAATATGTAATTCAAATAGTAATTTCAGTTGTCTTCTATTTTCTCTTAACTTGTATGAGCTTGGTTGCCATGTATCCAAGGCCTGCAAATCTTTTTATGCTCCAATTGTAAAAAAAATTCACTAGTGATCAACTATCATTACACCAATTGTACCAAGCTTTGCTTACCTTTATAGATAATGTGCCTTTACTGTATTAGAGCACTATCATTTAAACGTATAGTATATTCAAGGTATATTCTATTAACTTTTTATGTATTCATGTTTAACAGTAGAACATTAAAAATGTTGACAATTTCAGTCCACTTTAAATGAAATATATTCAAGTGGAAATTAACTGTATTATTTTTATACAACACTTAATCATATTAAAAATACAATATATAAAATATTGGGGTTGCTCGGTTCATAGTAGCAACGACAGATATTGCATATTTAATGTTTGCAATTAAATTTTCAAGATTGTTATACTGCCTACTGGATGTTGTATTAAATGTTTGATTAAATAAATAAAATAATCCAGGAGAGTATGTATGCTTCTAGATTTTTTTGGAAATGCATTAAAATCTGGCTCGCTTTTAATTTGATTGTGCTTGAGAAATATCAAAGAAGGCAAGGAACAATACAATGCTATTATTTCTCTATATTTTGATACCAATTTATATCTTTTTATAAACATTTAATTTTGATCATACATATATCTGATTTAATGTCATCAGTGTTTGCAACAAGATTTTTTATGAAGCCTCTGATAACGCTCATCTTTAAAACCTTTAACATAATATCAGACAACCAACCAGGTAAATATAGGCACAGGTTATTGCAGAGATGTGTTACATTAGTTATATGTTTAAACACTTGAATTGAACAATTGATTTTTCCTGGTAAAAATATATATAGGCATCAGAAATTTGTTTTACAATGACTTTATTGAAACTCATTACATTGTCATACGTTACGTTATTTTATATGTTAATTTATTCATAGCGGACATTGGTGCTACACCATTTGGATTAAATTCTCTCGGTGGTCTCGCTGGCTTGGAGAGTCTGGGCTTAGGTCAAAGCACTTTTATGGATTTACAGGTACGATATTTATAATAATGTTCATAACTAGTACTAGCTTTTGCCCGCGACTTCATCTGGAATAGTGAATACTGTGAAAAATTTGACAAATAATTTTTTTATCTTTTGTAAAAAAAAATTTTTTTTCCTCCAAGAATATTTGTGCCAAGTTTTATGATGATCGGTTCAGTAGTTTTCCCTTGAAAGTATAACAAACCAACTTACATTCACATTTATAATGTAGGATTTTCGTAATTTCCGTCAGTAGCTAATACACATAAGTAACTAAATTCCTATCTCTTAACGGTATCCGACCAATACTTCATTTTATTGGCAAACTGTTTGCTTTTTATTACACAATAGCCCAATGTTTGGTCCAGATTTTGCCCGATGGAAAGCATAGACCTTGTTTTGTTAAGCTTATGATTTTTGTTTGATACTAGGCTCGAATGCAGCAAGAACTGTTGACGAACCCTGATATGTTGCGACAAGTTTTGGACAACCCGTTGGTGCAGCAAATGATGAACGATCCTGAAAACATGCGCACACTTATTACATCCAATCCTCAGATGCAGGATTTAATGTCTGTAAGTAGTCAGTTAAAAACAAGTACTATATAAAACACTTGCCACTTGCAAACCACATGAAATAAAAACATATAATAGCAAGCAGAACAAAGCTAGCTTGGACTATGGCTGGTTTCATTACTAATGATATGTTAGTTGGAGTAGCCTGTTAATATTGTTGTAAACTCATACCATTTAGTTTTATTGAACAACTAGCTGTACCCGGCGCGCGTTGCTACGCCAACAACTAAAATAAATTTTAACTTGATACATGGAAGCACCATCTGGTGGTAACTTCCATTAATACGAATATCATCGGTTTCGGAGACTTTTGACTCCTCCGTCAATCAGTATCCGACCTATTTGACGACCGATTTAAAATCATATTCCTTTTATAGAGAAATCCAGAAATTAGCCATATGCTCAACAACCCTGAACTGCTGCGCCAGACCATGGAGTTGGCCCGCAACCCAGCCATGCTGCAGGAACTTATGCGCTCTCACGATCGTGCCCTGTCCAATCTTGAGAGCATACCAGGTAAATGTTTCACGTCCACACATTAAGTTAATTTACCCACAACCAATACTTCTATTATTTGTCTGTTGGACAATAGGATGGCAAACAATCTATTGATAACACACGTCTTACTGATCACAAGATTGACGAGAAGCAATCTCTATCGATCTCAGAAATCAAGTGGTTTTTTTTGTATGAGAATTATGTACCAGTCACCAACACTACTCCACTGGTATTATCTTAAATTTCTGTATTGAATTCGAATTCGTCAATCAAACATTTTTTCTATCCAGGTGGCTACAATGCTCTGCAGCGAATGTACCGCGACATCCAAGAACCAATGTTGAACGTAGCTAGCAGCATGGCAGGGAATCCATTTTCTGGACTAGTTGACAACTCCGGTAAAAAAAAATTTTTTCACCAGCATGTAATATATGTAATTGTGTAAAATGTGTCTAAAACATGTGGACACAAAATCGCTATACAATTATTGTTTATGTGAATAAAGATATTATATTGCAGCTTTTATATTATGCTTAATCATAAACAATTATTGTATTTAAGCCTTAACCTTTGGTTACTTTTAAAAATTATCATTGTGATGGTTTTCAAGTTGTATGGTTTCTGTAAGAATGCCTTTATAGTTATTGATTTATGACTGATGGTATAAAGGCTAGGCAATAGTTTCATACGATGATGTTCCAGAAAGATAACAACTATCCTTCAGAGCCCACAATGGTAAAGAATTTCCTCGATGTAGCACTTTTAAGAAAGAGCAGCGCTCCTATGTATGTGCTATTGACGTAAAAATTATTAAAAAAGAAATAAAACAAACGCAATATTTTTCAACATTACAGATGGCACAAATCCCCAGCAAGGTGCCGAGAACAGACAACCGTTGCCAAATCCGTGGCAGCGTGGGGGAAGTGGCACCGGTACTGGCACGGGCGGGGGCACCGGCACGGGCGGGGGGACTGGCGCGGGCGCTGGCACCGGCGGCGGCACGGGGCCGGGCCTCATGAACACGCCGGGCATGCAGTCGCTGCTGCAGCAAATGTCCGAAAACCCGCGTCTCGTGCAGTCCATGCTGTCTGCGCCCTACACTAGCAACATGCTGCAGGCGCTTTCCGCCGACCCCGAAATTGCCTCGCAGCTAATCAATCAGGTCTGTTATTATGCTGGTTATTTATTCGATGTATGTATTTGTATATTTGTGTGTATGTATATTTATGTATATATAGTTATTTATTTATGTATGATCAAGCCTAATAATTGTTGTATCTTGTATAGTCTTAACATTGCTTTTTTTTTCCTCTTTTAGATTCCTTTTTTA
The DNA here is from genome assembly GCA_018249975.1 of Passova gellias. Classification (NCBI taxonomy): domain Eukaryota; kingdom Metazoa; phylum Arthropoda; class Insecta; order Lepidoptera; family Hesperiidae; genus Passova; species Passova gellias. The sequence goes on from DWUN01000380.1 coordinate 4,743, forward strand.
CATTCTTTTCTTTTTCCTTTCTTCCTGTCACTTGGTTATGCCTACTCCGCTTTTTCACCTTCACCCAGGGCCGACTGGAGGACACTAGGCAATTAGGTTTGCCCTTTATGACCCTAGTTCTAGGTATTTACGTAAATAAATAAATACAGATTGGTTGTGTGCTTTATATAAAAATTAAATGTGATTTTAAAAATTTCAATGTTATATCCAATTTGGGATGTTGTTTTTTTTTACCAGAATCCAATGTTCGCGAACAACCCACAGCTGCAAGAGCAGATACGCACCATGATGCCGCAAATGTTAGCTCAACTGCAAAACCCCGAAATGCAACAGATGATGTCTAACCCGCAGGTAACATTTCTGCACCCAACCATATTGTTTATAGCGTCACAAAGTGATAAGGTGACTTGATATTTAAAACATGTTTAATACTATAAAAGTGAAGAGAAATCGAGAAACAATGTTCATCATATTGTGGTAGAAGGTATTTAGTAATATTTACATAAGACTACACTATATTTGTTCTCAAAATGCTCTTCCACTCCTTTTTCTGCTTGTAAATATCTCAATAGGAGATATACAGAATCTATGTACAAAATTTCGTATGCAAATTTTATTGTAAAATTTTCCGGTGTACTAATTTATTTGCTATCCTATATAGAAATAAGATAAAGATTTATAACGTACACTAACCATGTTGTTCCGCCACGGCATCAGGCGCTGAACGCGCTGCTGCAGATCCAGCAGGGCATGGAGCAGTTGCGCACCGCGGCGCCCAGCCTCGTGAGCACGCTGGGCCTGGGCGCGGCCGCGCAGCCCGCCACGCCGCCGCAGGCGCCGCCCCAATCGCGCCAGCAGCAAAACACCGAGCTCTTTTCGCAGGTCCTTGCCCCACACACACACATACATACATACATACATACATACATACATACACATACACGTACACTTGCCCTGGGTGCTTCGAACCATGCTATTAATTAATAATTTAATAGTCACACCTAATATGTAGACGAAGCGCGTCAGGTTTGCAAAGACAGAGATTTTTGGCACTCTGTGCTTTCCGCCTACCCCGTTAGGGACCTGGCGTGGTGTTATATATATATGTATGTATGTACCTAATATGCACACAGGACATTCCATAACAACCTATATGTTTTATTATTCCACTACACCAGGTCCCCAACAGTGTGGGAGGAAATCACCGAGTCTCAAATAGCGCTATGCTTATTTATTTAACATATTGTATAAAAGATGTTACAATTTTTTTCTACGCTTCAATATCTTCTACCTTAATAGGCATGCAAAATGTAAAGTTACATAAAATTTTAAGTTATGTACATTAAATAAAATAAAATAAAAAGAATACAAGTGTTATGAAATTATATCAAATATCCAAAAAATAAATTTTACAATTCACAATTTTTACAAAATCTCACTAACACATCCAGTGAATCCAGTAGGATGTAATATAAAAATATGACATTTTCCTGCACACAGTTCATGCAGCGGATGGTGTCGGCAATGTCCAACAATCAAACCAACTCGCAGCAGCCTCCCGAGCAGCGCTACTCTCAGCAGCTGGAGCAGCTCACGGCCATGGGTTTTCTCAACCGTGAGGCCAACTTGCAAGGTTCATATTCATTTATTTATTCTATAGAAATGGCGCACAGACTATTTTCTCTTTCATTATATATCTTTAATCATTCTCAAACCCTTGGGAAAACTTTATATTTATCACTATATAGTATAGAACAAAGTCGCTTTCCGCTCTCTGTCCTTATGTATGCTTAGATCTTTAAAACTACGCAACGCATTTTGATGCGGTTTTTTGTAATAGATAGTGATTAAAGAGGAAGGTTTGTATGTATAATAACATCCATTATATAGTAGAGAAATACTGTCATAATTTATAGTTCAGAACGTTTGCCGAGTCGGCTAGTTATTAATATGCTTAGGGTTCCAATTTTTCGCTGAACACATAGTATCAAAATAGTTCACATAATATGTATTTTCGTTTATTTTCAGCGCTGATAGCTACGTTCGGCGATGTGAACGCAGCGGTGGAGAGGTTATTGGCTCTGGGGCAGCTGTCTATGAGCTAACACGCAGGCGCCTAACATTACCTGCACCATTAAATTTCTCATCTCGCACTCACTTACATCACACGGAATCTTTTTATTCTTTTTTTATTTCAAAATTGCATGCAAACAGGCAGACGGCCCACCTGATGGTAAGTGGTCACATCCGCCTATGAACACTTGCAACACCAGAGAGACTGCCAGTGCGTTGCCTACCTTGAAGGAAACTTTTAGCGTTGCGTTTGGAGAACCCCATGTTATAGCGCTATCCCTTTTCTTCAACGTATAAGCTATTAAACTGTGTTGTTTTTAATTTATTAATCTTAAGATTTCCGTAAATTTGCTTGTCTGTGTAGTATTTTTCCAATAACGAGTCTATGCAGAGCTTAAAGCAAATGTAACGTCGAGATTTAAAATAAATGCTACATAGATAAAGTGTCGGAAACATGCTTTTAGATTAATGCTAGACAATACTTTTTATAAGATAAGTATATGGTCGGCTGTTGATTGAGATATTTTATATTATAACATGTTAAGAATTATAAAAATTCGCCGGTAAATTTTGGTCTAAATAAAAATGTAATAATTGTAATCGAGACAAATATTCGTGCATAATCTGTTACTCGAAGAGGTAACGATTAGTCGTTTACTAAACGACAGGGAAGGTTTTGAGATGCTTAAGGAAACTAAATGCTTTTCACGTGACTTCACATTAATATTAGGCGACAATAGCCTTGAATAGATTATTGCGAAATTGGGTTGAATCACTATTTGTGCATGACTAAGTTTGCTAAACTGCTAACAGAAGTAAATTCTGTGAACGCATTAAAAGTCTCTTTGCCGAGGAAGATAATTTTACTTTTCAATGTCCTTCACTAATTGATTCTTATAAAATGTATTCATATTATATGCCTTCGAAATATTAAAAAAAAATGTTTTTTAAGCAGTGTGCTAGAGATTTTATTTCGAATATATTTCCTAGATCTATTTAAAAGACACTTTGTTAACTTGTTCCTTACGCTGTACTGTATCGAATTTGCTTACTGTAATTTCTCGCGACTATAAAAAAGTAATTGATGTCGAACTCCGTTTGTTTCTTGATGTAAGTGAGATTTGCGACGTAAAATGTTAACATCATAGTCGTAGCATGTCTAAAATGCAACTATAAAAAAAAACCTAGTTTGTAGTAGGTGGTTTCTTAAATTTTATAATTTAAATCCATTCCTTCTCGTTTTTAGGTATTAAAATTATTTCATTTTGTGAAATAGTACATCAACAGTTTTGGATGTGGTTGATTTTTTTTAAGTTTGTTTTGTTAGCTTACAATAATTATTGTAAAGAAAATTATACCATACATAGTATCGATTGACTATTTCTTCATTTTTGTATCTTGGGGATAAACTTATTTTATTGTTATTTTAAGGCTACGTAAACGATCGTTTAGGTTTATGTAAATAGTTTTGCTTTGAATTTAACTATTTGTGTGTGAAGGCAATTCGGTAATAATATAAATTGTCGTTTCTACAATTTAACATCGCTTGTGTACAGATTTTCATTTTATTCCTAAATATAATAAGTCATTACAATATCAATAGTTTGCCTGATTTATTCCTTTTTTATATATGATCTGCCTATATATGTATTATATATATTGTGGACTTAGTGATCTTTTGATTTTTTGACATTTCAAAAACTTATCTATCAGCTTCATTTTTCCAGTACATATTATATAGAAACAATTAAAAAGATTTTATATCTCTCGGACAAAGTATGTACCTACTGTTAGATGTATTAGCGTCCAATGGGGCAAATAGTCCGGCATTTGTTGTAAAAAGTTTGCTAGTAAATACATCTGCTCATATTAAGTTAGCCCGACGGGTTCAAAAAACATATTGCTCACTTCTACCGCACCGCTCTGTCTGATACAACATAACAGCAGATTGGATATTTCTCTATACTAAATGGTAAACGATTGTTCCCGTCAACACAAAATTGAACTTTAAAGGTTAATATTTAAATCATACAGAAAAACTTCACTTATATTAATTTTCGGTAAATATCAGGAACATAATTCCAAACAGAACATATTACAGGAGCACAAAATCTATCAAAGTCAATTTATGATATGGTCGATTTTCCTTCACGACATTTACATAAAGATGTTCAGCTTTCTGGAAAATTATGAGATCAGGCATTTAGCGCCATCTAGAGTGTGTTCGTTGGAACGAACACGTTTACTCGTAGACTTCATGTTTTAGCTCTTGCCTTCTATCCTATTCCATTGTTATCGCAGTAAATCAATGCCGACGTCCGCTACGTTGTCCTAAATAGTTATTGATAGAATATTTTTGTTTTGACCCGAGTTGAATTTTACTAGATGCGATTTATCTGCGCATCGATCGTGTGCCTCATTGTCATATTTTTCCTATCAATTTTATTCGCATTTATTAAACAAAATATAGATAATAATTTAATATGTCAAATTCATTGTCTCATGTATTCAAGTAATAAATATAAAATGTCTATTAGGTAATCGGTGTCATAGAATTAACATCTAATTGGTAGTGAATAGTTATTAGGTTTTGAAAGGTAACATCATTTGATTATCCGAAAAATATTTCAAACCTACACTTGTACCTCTAGCAACCTGTGTATTTACAGCAATAATGCATTTTTTTACCAACCTCCGAACCGGGGGTTTATGAAAAAGTGCTCATTTTGTTTGAAAATGTAACGGATTTACTCGCAAGTTGTATATGTATTTTACAAAATTTTATGTATTAATTAAGTAGGTATGTATTTAAAGCAATGCTATTTAATTGTGTATTGTTATTTAATGCATTGATGATGTGTCATTCTAACGTAACTGTGTTGTTTTCTTAATAATATGCCTTCATCTTGTATGTTACAGTCACAGCCACCTAAGTAGTTGGTGAGTTGACAGCCTAGTCTCTTGGCTGTGGGTACTGACATTTGCAAAAATAATTTTACCATCCAATTTATTAGAACATTTAATGAGTAGTTCGGCGAATGGCTACTAATGTACAATGACGAAATTCAAATTAACTAATCCTATAGATCTTATTCACTTTATTGTGAATTTTACTATATCATTCAATAACTACCATAATACTTGCCAGTGGCAAGCCAAAAGCCGGCCTTGTTAGGGATTATTCCCCTCCCACAATTATGGTGGATTGATTTCAGTTCAACGGTATAATTATATTGAATTAAAAAAAAGAACAGAAAAGATGTATTTGAAAAAGGCGCTATACGACAATAGTTTACAGTGTATTTAAAGAAAAAATACAATAAAGCAATGCTAAATTAGTGACATGCTAAATTCAAGTCGCCTATATATTCTTAGAATAAATCATTGAAATTTACCGTTGAAATTTTTTTTGTATTGAAATCGTAACATCAAAATCAACCAATTACACGCGTATTTCTTAGGAGAATTGGAAAGCACTCGTGTATCTGTGATGTTTTTCTAGAAATTTTGATTTGTGAAATAAATCTGTAACTATATCATTATGTGACACAATGCAATTATAAATAAAATAAATAAAAAATACTTGTTTTATTTCACTCATTTTTTCTTTCAATTATATATAGATAAAACTAGTTTGTCATGTCCGGCAAGGACACATTAATATTATAAAATCACGCCAGAGCTCTAACGTGGTAGGCAGAAGGCTCAGATACATTATATCTGTGCTAAGAAACAATTTAACTGTTTTCATCATTTTGAAAGTACTTCTTTCATCAATGGATGGGATCATCATGGAATATATCTTGACATTGTGATTCATGAGGAATTTATAAGCTGCCACAAAAAGTAAAAAGATTTAAAAAAGCAAGTAGGATTCTGAAACTAACATCGGCTGCTAAACGTTGTAATGCAGCTGACTGATTTATGAAATGTCTTGATTTTATGATAAAATTAATTTGGGGTAAAATTTCTGTTAATGTTGAGTTAAACATGTTACATTAAATATTATAACATAAATAAATAATAATACTCTTTAGTTGTGTAATCTTCAACTGTATAATGGCATAATTGAATAACATCCAATCTGTCAAATACTATCAAATGTCCAAATAGTGTCAAATTTTGTTGTGTGATTTTTGTGTAATACATATTTATCGCAATTTCCGTTTTGTTAAGAAAACCATGATGTAAATAGTAAAAATTCCATCGACCAGCACAATGCCGTGAAGTTTTCTTGAATTATAGTCTAATACAACATTTGCACGCTGTTAATAAAGTACGGTGGGCTAACTTAGCTGTTGTTACATTATTTTACATTTTATAATAAATTTCTAACATAAACTCATGTTACAAATGTTTGTGTTTCAGTTTTATAACATGTACTCACCGAGGCAGAAAATTTTGTGGTTTGCGTTTAGTACTAGAGTGATTATAATATTATTTCAAGCAATATGCAATATCGTGATACCAGATCATGATGCTAACGTATTCATCAGTCCTGAGGATCCAACGTTTCGTCAGACGAAAGCTGATGTTATGGTAGAAAGAGTACTAGGTGGCATGAAGAGATGGGACTCACAATATTTCATACATATTGCTCAATACGGATACACATATGAAAATTGTTTAGCATTTTTACCTCTATTTCCATTAATTGTTAGGTATGTCGCATACATGTTGAGCAGCATTGTAGGAGCATATCTGAATTTTCACAGTACACTACTGATATCTGCAACAATTATTAATTTAGTACTATTCATCAAATCCGCAGATGTGTTACATAAGTTGAGTTTGAGAGTTCTGCGTAGTGAATGCAAAGCGTACAAGTCAGTAATACTGTATTGTGTTAATCCAGCAAGCATATTTTTCTCAGCCCCATATTCAGAGACATTGTTTGCATTTACGTCATTCTATACAATGTTTAAGTGTACTGAAAATGAAACATTGAGATTTGCCAGTATTGATATTTTCAGTGGATTACCAGCCGGCTTCTCCATCATAACTAGATCTAATGGACTCGTCAATTTAGGCTTTATATTCTACACCAGCTTCAAGAATGTGTTTGAGAGGACCTTGCCTGAAATTGTGTATAAATATAAGACTTTGAAGCATAGATTAATTCTCCCAGTTTTAGTCTTGCCTTTGTGCATTACAAGTGGTGCACTGTGCTTAACTGTGATAATAGCTCTCTTGCCATTCCTCTTGGTCCAGACATACAATTATTTTAAATTTTGTCTACCTAATCAACACCACTTACCAGAGTTTTTATCGAACACTGAATATGTTCTTCCAGGTAGTGCAGAAAGGCCATGGTGCAACAGTTCATTCCCTCTATCATATTCTTATGTACAAAGTCATTACTGGAATGTTGGTTTTTTTAAATACTACGAAGTAAAACAAATACCAAATTTCCTGCTCGCTTCACCCATCTTGTTTATAATTGTGTACAATTGCATGTCTTACATTAAGAATAATTTAAGATTATGTCTTAGACTCGGCTTAAGGGACAATATATTGAATTTTGGGTATCTTCACAAGATTCCTAATAGACCAAAACAGTATTGTAAAGGTTTTGGGGCCAATGATCCAAACTTATTTGTATATGTTGTGCATGTAATGTTTTTGACAATATTTTGTATAATATTTGTACATATACAAGTGTCCACTAGGTTATTAGCTTCTGCCAGCCCCGTTCTGTACTGGATATGCTCTAGCAAAATGAATGTTGGTCCGACGCCGACATCCGACCAAAATACAATCAATGAACACTTCCGGCGTATCGGCATCGGGAAGAGAATACCATCCCATCATTTATCGATTGCTAACTTGGAAGGAGTGGATAATATGTACAGCAGGTGGAAAACATTTATAATATCCAGAAGTATGCCAGACTTTGTGTCTCGCCTGCTACAGTGCTATTTTATAGGATACTTCGTTATAGGAACCGTTCTGTTTTCTAATTTTTATCCATGGACATGATCAAAATGCTTGGTTCATATAAACAATACATATCATACTTATATCATTCCCATATGCATGATGTTCTCTAGTCTTTATGGTCAGTAAGTATTATTATTTTCAAGGTATTTTACCAACATATCATGTCTGTAATCTTAAGCTCAATAATTAGATATATTTTACATTACTAAGAAAATTTTGTCTTTCAGCCACTTACATTGTCCTTTTGACACAGTTGAAACGGAAGCTCTTAAAGTTATTTAAGTTTTTTACTTTTCACAAATGTTGAGTCAAGCTAAGCTGGACTAAGTATGGTCAGCACCTAAATTTATAACTTGCACTGTTGGCAAAGTTCAATTGTTTATCGAAGAGTACATTAAATAGTCAACTCTGTTTGTAATTGTTATCGGGTAGTGGTCGATAAACCTCGTTGGAGACCCTTAGGGTGGTTTTAAAACTTCCAACACATTCGAGTGGTTTAACCGTAATCCCCACCGCTCTGCACTGAAGCAGTGTGATAAAGTATGCATTAGGCAGCTACCAAACGTGAGAAGACCACGCCCAGCTATGGGACATAAAAAAATGTGGCATCCACATAGTGTTAAGCGAAATAGTTTAATAGTTTATAATTAACGCTTCGAAATCAATAAAGCAGGTGGCCTTTTAATTATAAACTTAAGTCCATTTATATTAAGGATTTCTTAGTAATAACAGTAGATAATTGCAACCAGTAGGTAAATATATTGTCTATTTAAAAAATATCACTATTTCTTGTCACGTTTAGATATAGTTCAATTATATTTAAATTAATGGTCGCGTTGATATTATATGGTATAAGAAAGTTGGTATGTCAATTACATTTCATAATCTTTTTAAATCAGAAACTTGCTTAAGGCAATAGGATCTTTCAAATTAAATACCGAACATTTTCTGCGCGTGTTAATCTCATACAACGTCGTAATTGGCCAAATAAGTCTCATACACAAGAGATGTAAATGCCATTATAAATTAAAAAAAAAAGGTAATAGCATCACGGACAATTATTTCCACTGTTTTGAATTCATATCATACTGGCACTGCTACGATAAGGATTCACTGTAGTTGAAGTTTACATAATATAAGTGTTATGCAATCGTTTGTAAAATAATTTTTACACGTTACATTTGAATGTGGCCTTAGGGTTCGACGGGATCATTGTGTCCATTCGCTTAAGCATTAATGTGTAAGGTATTTAGGACAGTCTTATTTAATACTTCTATTTGTGTACCGAATATTTCACTTTTAAATAAATAGTTGAGGGCTTTTTTAATATTGGTTTAGAATGGGATGCAACTATTTAAGCACTGAAAACAATCTTTGTAACAATGCATAAATTGATGTCATGTCATATGGTTGTATTCAATGCTGGATATTTAATGAGTGATTTTTTGTATCTATTCACACTTTATTAGTTTGATTAAATTTATTTATACTTTAGTTAATCTCTAAAACTGAATAGGTTGTAAAGAGTGCAAATTTTAATTTTGGCCTGTTTTTTGTTTCACATAAATTGCTACTTCCTTATTATCCTAATCAACTACCCTATCCCGATAGGGATCAGGCATGATTATATAATCTTGTTTTTCATCTAATGGCACAGTTGTCGACAAATCGTAGTATTGACAATTTCATTAGTATTACATTGGCATTTTGTATTGTTATTATTTTAAGCCAATCTATGTTTTGAGCCAAAGATTTTAATGGTTGTGATCGTATTTTAGTATAAGTATTGTATTTATTAGGTATTACATGACCCAGCTAATGCTTTTGTTATATTCAAACTCATTAAAAATAAAAATTAAATACATTGGTTTTGTATACTTTTTTTTATTCCTCACCATTCATTACACGAGATTTATAGAAAAAATTGACATAATGTAGTCACTTATTTACTTTAGATTATACTTATAACACACCTACTTGGACACGACAATGCAAGTATCATTTAAAATAGTTTTAATATAAAGACGAACGATTCAATGTCCGGCGCCTTAACAACTAGATTAGAGGCGGACACTGGAAAGAATTTTTTAACTGTACAGTACATAATAGATAAATCGAGCTACGGATTTCACGGTGAATCCGCTTAAACTAATCACTTTATTTATAATCTAAAATGCTTATAAAATAGTACAAATATTGAGAGGACAGTTGAGGCTTCGTACTCTCGCGCGGGTTTGCGTGCGGTCCTCGCGTGTATGTTCGCCACGCGCACACGAGTTGCAGAGAGCATCTATGAAACAACATTACGCGCGCCGCTCCCACGCGGGCGTCAAACAGCGTGACAAGAAAAAGGCCCTTGATGTATAAAATTTAACTAGAAAACGCTACTTAAAATGTTATCCATATAGACTTGTTTACTCACTCATATCTGTAATGGTTCTGGATACAGATGTATGATCGTCTGTATGAAACTAATCGTATGTGACCATGGACCAAACAGGTACCCAGAATCCATGCCATAGAAGCATTCAAACTGTGTCAGATCAAATCTATCATTCACATTACACGTTACATATAATCCTATTTATATTATGAACGATATTGATCATGAATATTTTCACCATATTATGTCTCAATAAATTACAAAATTTATTGTCGCGAAACCGGTTCAACGCTGTCTAGAGTTGTTTCAATATGAGATGGTTTCGGTGATGGTGATCTGTAATCTGAAGGACCTGGCATGATGAGGTCGACTGGGCCTTCCTCGAGCACGTCGGCGGCGGAGTACTGCGCAGCGGAGTCCCCGTCGCCGGCGTAGCCCTATGCGGCCGCTAGTGCCTTCTGTAGACGTACTCGCGCGCGGTTCACCCGTTCCTCCTGACGCCTCACGTCCTCCTTTGTTATAGTCACGGCAGCGATTAACGGCTGTTCAGGGTTTAAAAAAACACCAGGATTTTCCAATATTACCTCCTTTGACCCACTCTGACCTTAAAAAATAAAATTAAGTTTACTTATAATTAGTATATTATCCTTTACTTATTTACCTGTCTGCAAAAATAAGAGCTTGCGTAGTTAATATAAAAAGCTTTCTTTAAGTTGTAAACTGGCATTATGTTCTTATTTATTGCACCCATAACAAATAATTCAGCTAACAACTATTAATATGCCAACTGCCAAAAGACGGCTACCCGCTCTGGCTTGTCATAAATGCAATAAAGATTTAAAAAACCAGCTACAAAACGTACTATATTAGTTTGTTGTTCTATCATCAATAACTTTAGCGTAGCGTACACGATGTAGGGTATATTTTAGATTTTTTATTTACACTTTAGGTTATGTGATGTGTATTTTAGGGTTTTTTTAATTAAAATATAGCCCACGTTCAGGGCTGTCGCGGGAGGGAGGGCGGGTGGGGAGCATTGTGGTGCAATGCCCTACCTAAAACCTAAAAGTCAGTGATTATACATGGTGATTGATTTGGGAGCCCGCGCTTCGAGGGGCGATCAATTATAATATTTTTTTATTTCCGCCCTACCTGTAACCGATGCTGCCCTACCTCAAATTCGACTCTACCTACGTCCCTAAGTGATAACGTACCTAGCGTTCTACTGGTAAAAGAAAGTAGTTTCGAAAATTACACAAAATTATTATTTAAAAACTCACAAACATTTAACTCTTTATAGTGGGTATTAGTATGATAATATAATAGGTACATTAATCTATTAGACAAAAAAAATTGATATTTTTTATTACGTACCTGTAATAGGTTGTGAAGAGACATGAAGAGCAGTGGCTAGTGACTGTATAGTTGTTGCGTCCGAATTATAAGGACCCAATGGTTTAATGTATCTCGGTAGAGAGGTGGTGCCGATAACACCGTTGGCATCACAGGCAGACAACCCCTGCAATCGTAAAATAAAAATGGAATAATACATTTCTTCATCAATTGTATAAGCACTGTACAGAAGCGTTTTTGTATTCCACACCCTAAACTGCTATGACACATACAGATAGCTTACTAATTCAAGTGCTAATGGTTACTGAAAAAAAACAACTCGACCTGCCTGGATTGTTTAAGACAAGTTGATCCTCTAAACCATTGCAAGTGCAATAAATATATTAACAATGACAAATGTACACTATATAAGTATATTTTTTTTATAAGAATAGTATGCCTAGGACACATGTCTCTGCATGGCCTGAAATCAAAGCCAGAAAGTTCTACGATGACAATCGCCGTGGTGACTTGTACCAACTAGTAGAAGAAAGTATTTGGTATAATTAAATGAAAGTTGAGATTCTCTGTAATTCTGTAATATTTTTTGTTCATCAAAAGCCATTGAGTTTGAAAGCCGGACACATTACAAAATAATTGAACACCGTAATTATTCAGAGCATCCTCAAATAACATATATGTAACTTACCTCCAAACGTTTTTCCCAAAACAATTGTTTTGGCTTTTCCTGTGTACCGTGTTTAAGGTCCGTCTTAACTTTGCTTTCCTGGGTTTTGTACACGGTAACCGGTTGTTTGAAAATCGATGCGGTTTGACGTATCGGCGGTACCAGTGACGCATCCGAGCGAACGCCTCTGTATCAAAGGGTTGTAATGTTAAATTGTATAATCTCTACAAATGCACAGACTCTACAAGCTTTCAAAATCTCTACGCAAAGTAATCATTACAGATATTTGTATTTATAAACATACTTAATGGCTTGGTACAAAATATTAAGCCATAAAATAAGTAAATTGGTTCTAAATTGTTCCATGTTACCAACAACCGTTTTTGGATGTCTTTATCCAACCTCTAATAAAACTGAATGACTAACACCGAGGAGTTGTTATGTGTTATTGATAAAAATATTTTTGATTGGTTTCTGTGGTCATTTGCCACTAGTGGTCCTGGAGTGAAATACCATTTAGCATCGGGAATAGATGAGCCGAAATGGTACCTTTGTAGTTAAAACTGTAATAGAAGCAACAATGTTCCTACAATAATTTTCGAATGTATGACAGTTATTTTTGGTGACTTAACCACTTACCTCGACTGGTTAAATAAACACAAACAAAAACGAACACCACAAACTCCATGCTGATATTAACAATGTCATGCTAATTAATAATTACACTTCAAGGATTATGATGGGTGGTAATAATGTAAATGCTATACTTAATTTTTAATAGAATAGACAAATCTAGCAGTGTTACAACAATATGATGATTAAAGAAGGCTAATAATATTGATCTAATAATATCTTTCTTTCTATCATTTACAACAAAATCTAGAAGATTTTTTTTTATGAGAATACACCTACATGTATACAATTGCAGCATCAGCCTATCTGTCTATCCAAATTAAAACTTAAGTATAAAAGAACGGTACACAATTAATGCTGCACTTTTACGTCTGTACCGGTGCATTCAAAATCTTATAAACTCTAAATATTAAAAGACAAGTATCCGAGTTGAAACAGTAGTTTACTTGTAATTTATATTTTATCTCGACACCCTTCAATTGTTAAAGGGTATGAAGATTATCTAAGGGTAATCGCTACAAAAATTTTGATGTGCTCGTGAGGTTTACATGAGTTCAACAGCTTGCATAAAAACAAAAGCATGGTGAGATGTAAGCTTACTTTTACACGCATGACCATACTCCAGCAAATGAATATTCGAGTGAAATAAGTATGGCATCTGAGCCCTGAACAAGACTGAAACTGTATATGTGTTCAGGTTGATCTAATAGTGCTTTATATGAATCTAAACGCTTAAGGATGTCAATGTTAATTTTATATATTGTACTGATAGTTATTGCAAATATATGCAGCAACATAAGGTTACTAATTACCCATCTGATTGTTTATTAAGCTACATTTACATTCTTTTCAAGCATTCACATCCTTGTTTTCATATTTTAAGGTATTTTAATTTACTGGAGTACGCTCACATGCATATAAGGCTTTATAAATGTAGTTAAATATTAAGCTTGATATGCCTTGATTGGTGGTATACATATCAAACAAAAAGCTGTGCATATATCTAATGATCTGTTCAAATAATATATGAAAGGCTGTACAACACGTGACTATGTTTTAAGCAACTATATAGAGGATATATAAAACATGATCACCGTTTAAGTAAGGTCAAGTGTAACATCAATATTAAAACTAAGCCACACTGATAACTATCAAGCTCCATAGCATAATAAATATAGTATGTAACACAAAGCACAGGACTGCACTAATGATCACAACACAAGTGAGAGAATTTATGACACTAATACGGGAACCTGTAATCAAACTGAGCCCGAGCTTTCTTGGCCTTGCACAGGAGCATTGTGTTTATCTGACCCTGTTGATAGTCAAAACACGACAGGTCCATACTATCACCGAGATAACGAACAAGCTCGGGTTTACTGCGAAACTTTTTACCTGTTGGGCTATAGAAAATTTATTATACCTTAGACCAGTCGATGAGGGCCACTGGTGTAGTTGTTAGTGTTGGCTATTAAATTATTATTGTTTAGTAATGAATGTGTAACATGTATGATTAAATATTTGATTGATATATTTACATCTACTATTTCAATGACACATACTTCCAACTTGTTCCACTAATCTTAACCAACTGTATATTAAGTTTTAATATTTAAGTTTCTCAATAGATAGCACCAGATTTTATCATTTTAAAATGTGTGTTGATTTCTAACTTTTTCTGTGCCTTTTTCAAACAAACAGTACAAAATAATTGTTTACAAAAAGTCAACAATTAGGTGATCGAGAAAGTAAATTTTGTTTGTACATATTCGGTCCAAAACACTGATTTATACATTAGATGTATTTCGTATGTGAAAACTTTGTCCTTAAAGAATTCCTTGAATGTTATCTACAATTATCGCTTCCTTCTTTGTTTACCTGTAATAATAAACATCTATCTTGCCAGCCGATAGTCCAGTTTTGCGTAAGATCTCTTCTCTTTGCCAGCCTTTAGGAAAGGCAGGACAGTCAGTCCTCTTTTTTTCTATAGATATATTCATCTTAATATGTCGCAAATAACCGTGGAAAAGTGACAATATTGAGCTTTTTATTGTATTATACGTTCACGAAATTATAGTATCGATTATGAACAGGCTTGAATACGCATATACACAAATCACCAAAGAATATGTGTAGGTATATGTAAATGATTATATCTAACTCTCTATCTGTCACCAATGGTATTTGTCAAAGTCGAAGTTTCTGTCGTTCCATTTCTCATTGATCATTTCATATACAGTAGATACCTAGGGTAAGTTGGTACATCAGTACTGTAAAATAAATGTTATTACAAAATATATAACATTAAACCTTGTCCACTATGTAATAGTTTGCATATTTGTTCATAAACACATAAATAATCAATTTTAATATACAGATAATAAAGAGATAACTTTAAAATTTATAAAGACTTCATTAGATAATATCATTTTATATTGTAAATCTAATGCCTCACCAATATATAATTGCCGATCTTTAGTTAAGTTAAAAGTATTTAGCTTTATTAAGATTTCAAATTGTTTTTACGTTTGCAACAATGTGATTAAAATAATGATTAACCGAAAGGAAGAGTAGCACTGGTAACCTTATTAGAATTTGCACATAAAAAAAAGTTGTATTGAGACTGTTACAAAAAAGTATGACTGCTGTCAGTCTATTTGTACTGCAAGTTTGTGTGTACTTTGTGATTGTGTTTATAGCATTTTAGCTAAATGCAACTTATCGTTTTTTTGTATTAATCGTTTTGTTTTTGTGCTGTGTTCCACATACCATTCTGAGAAGTACGTATCGTTTATCTTAAATTAAAATGTAGTTTTTAAACATTCGTATAATGCTTGTCAACGTATTTAGGTTTCACTTTCACTTTTAAAAATGAACTGTTATTATGTTTAAAAAAAAAATTTAAAATATATTTTTTATTAATCACTTTAACGTTTTAGAAAAATAAAGAAGTGCTTTTAGTTCCTAAATATTTGCATCAAAAATTTTGTATTGAAAGTCTAATATATCTATTTTTAGTCTTAACCAAGATGCTGTATTTGGCGGTATCTCGCCGATTTAAAATGTAATGTTGGGTTTTAAGTCACGCTTTCTATTCACACGTCTTTTAAGATTCATTCAGCATTACATATACATAAGTATTACATTTTTGCAAAGCGTGTTTTAACAGTTTCCTCTGCAAGTCTTCATATTACTGTTAATGAAGAGGCAGTAAGTCCGAAGATAGGCTATATTTTTTATTCACCTCAAATTACCAATGAGATTTTTCTAAATATATGTAGTATAAACACTTTCAGTACTGGACAAATTTTATGGATTCCAATATCAAAGATTTAACATCAGCAGCTGGGTTACAAAGGTTCACATATCGTAGTAAAATATACACATGTTTTTTGCATATTTTAATTTCCATACTATTGTGTTAGAATCTCTTTTGCAGAAGTATTATTGGCAGCTAGTCAGAGCATATCTATTCATATATATAGTCATTTTATATACTTAGGCTGAATGCACTCATACAATAGTACGATAGGAAATACATGAGGTGCAGTAATCACTTGGTTGCAGTATTGATGTCTTTAGTAGGGAATGTGTTACAGAGAATAGTAATATTTTTTCACACAAATACAATAAAACAACATTTATCAGTCAATTGGCACAAAGGCATCATTTATTGCATCAATGTGATCATAACTAGAATGTTGATTTTTGTAAGAAAATGTAGTGTACAAAACAAAAATTAATAAATGAAAACTATTTTGTTTGCTCATGCTCCTCTTTCTGGTTTGATACAGTGTAGGAAAAATAAAGTCTAGTCTAGTCTATGATAAAGGCTTGTCTATTCTAGTTAATATTTAAATGGTTCTTGTCTCTGGTTAGAAAGGTATTAAGATAATTTGTCATTATTCATAATTGTATTGCCCGTTCTTACTCAATAAATATTTGTATTTACTTGTTATCCCAATTAGAAAGGGATTCCTTAAAGCACACATTTCAAGGCATGCTTACTACTGTAGTTAATCAGAGACAAACCCTAGTTAGCTTCATCAGTTGCTACATAAAGTGTAGCAATTCATTGCTTGATTTCAAAAATCTTGTATCTCAAATTTCAATACTCTCAAAAACAACGGCCAGCTATAATCCTAGCCTTGATGGAGTAAACATTCTTAATGATATTGCTAAAGTTACTGCCCAAAACATCTTTGTTTTTGTACCCAAAGTCAAAGACATCATTTATTCTTCCAAATAATAATCAAATTGTTACATCAACACATATTGTGTTCTTTATAGCACATTTATATTATAAAATATATTTAACACATCCAGTCCAGTGTTTACATTGTTTCATAATGTAGACCACTAACTGAAAGATATCCCAAGTATCCTCTTCAAGTAAATGTGTGGCTGGTGTTGCATGTTGTACAGTATTAAATTAAAAATCATTTGGCATATTTGTCTTTCATATGTTAAAGTATCCTATAAATTAAAGAATCCAGAATCTCTTTGGAATTTGGAAATTTGGGATTTCAATTTGGAAAAACTTGACACCCGGGTTGGATGAGCTTTGTGTTATTTGCCAAAGCCTGTATAATATTTCAATTAAATAGAATTTAAAAAAAAACAATTGTATCCTTCCATTCCTAATAATAGTAGTAGGTAGTTTACAATTTACATTTAAAAAAAAAAACGGTTGTTTATGTATATATTCCTATTTATGTTTAGGTTGGATGTTTCTTTCATTTTGTAAGGCTAATGTGTGTGTATGCCGTTTGAATTGTAAATTATGATTTTACCTAAATACTGTCTTACAGATATAAGACAGTATTTATTAAACTTATTGCAGAGCCAAGAGTTATGTTTTTTCATCTAATTTTTACACTTTACAGTTAATCTGGCTTTCATGTGTATCTTTGTCATGAGGCCCTTTTGGAAAGGCTGGAAATTTAAAAAAATGAGATGCATAATACATGTACGTAATATATCCACGTGAACTAGCTAATGTTTTGACTAGATGACTATATTTTAACGTAATGTAACTGAAGAACTTGTGAATTCGTTTAATTTGATATTGGCGATTCTTAATATACGAGGATTATGACGACATGGCTTGACAGAACGCTTTACTATGCACGAGGTGGGCGCGTTGGAGCGGCTGCGAGTACTCTCACGCGTTTGAATCAATTACACATTTTGAATATTTCACATCCGAACGCACGCAGCCGATTAACGGCGGATGACATTGAACTTTTGTTCACGTACTGCGAACCCATAAATACAACACAATCAGTTCAACGCGAGAAATTTGAAAGTCACTACATACATAGTATTAGAACAAAGTCGCTTTCCGCTGCCCGTCGCTATGTATGCTTAGATCTTTAAAACTACGCAACGGATACAAGTTTATCTGTATTATTTGCAATAGAAGTATCCTAGAAAATTAGTATGCTGTCTAAAGTCCCTATTCCACGCGGAGGAAGTCGCGGTCAAAAGCTAGTTTTCTTATGTAATGTTCATTTCATAGGTCATAGCCAATGGTCTAATTACATCCAATTAATCTTAAAGTATAAATCGGAGCAAAGCGACTCCAATCCAAAAAAAGTCAGCGCCATACTAATTATTTTTGAAACATCTGAATCTAGGAGCTTCACGCTGGCTTCCCCGGGTCATATAACACCCGGTCCGAGGGCAGCTTGTACTCGTTTTATGTTATCGTATCATACAAGAATATAAATAAAAAAAATAAAAAAATTATATGAATAAAAATCAATCGCCGAATGTGTTGCTAAGCGGAAAACTCGAGAACAGCTTGACCAATTCGGCTAATTTTGGTTTTAAAATAATCGTGGAAATTCAGGGAA
>DWUN01000381.1:0-23646 GCA_018249975.1 Passova gellias
TCTATACATATAATAAAACTGTAGAAGAGTTCAATTCTGTACATTGAATAAAAACTAAAGAAAATACGTCTAGAGGTCTACATACAAGAAACACAAGCCAAGAAGATTAATTTTCAAATTTTTGTCTGTCTGTTGTCCGGCTTTCGCGCAAAAACTACTGGACGGATTTTGATGAAACGTTCTGTGTTATATAGCTTTTAGTCCTTGGCAACATATAGGCGATAATTTATTTTGAAATACTTTCAATGCTGCCTAAAGTCACTATTCCACGCGGACGAAGTCGCGGGCAAAAGCTAATTGTAAATAAATATATACCTACATATAGGACATTTTGAATACGATTATAATGAATCAAGTTTTGTTTAATAAGAACTGTGTAGTCGAAAATTAAAGCTTAATTATTCCACATCAGTGAGATTTAATAGTATTCGTATATATCATCGTTATATGTATACTACAAGGAAGGAAACTGGAACACCTTATTATCTAATATTTGAGTCTTGTTCCTGGAGGATTCCATTAGCAATGATTACCTTTTGTCTCGGTGACGTGTATCAATGTCTGTAATGTCATCAATGCGGGTATCGACTCATTGTGGACATTGTAATGGATCCCGCCGTAAATAAGACATCATCCATTGGCGAATAATAGGGAACAAAAGATCTATCCAATATATAGAGCTGTACATCTTATGGCACGGTGCGAAATCATCCATTGAAGTGTCAGCCCCACCATTATTCCGACTGATCCGCAGCTTTCGGGCGAATTAATTATTGCTTTGTCGATCGCTCTACAGTTCATCCGCGATAGAAATTAATGAACTTGGAAAGTCTGATTGCTAGACTCTAATAAAGTAGCAGTGAACGAACCGATTGCAATTTGCCTCTATAATGATCATTGTATTAACGATTCTTTGATATATACTCGTAGTTGGCACATATACCAATGCAAATGGTATATTTAAATTGAGTATTCCATGTTTTATCTGTAAAAGTGCCGCTTATAAATCACTGTCACTTGTACTATGGCGATGGTCTTGACATGTATTATGACCATGATAATCCAATTTTCATCGTTTATTACCTCATTAAAATTAAATTAGACACAAGATAAATGACGATATATTATATGAAGATTTAATGTCTATAAAAACTCCAGTCACTTGTTAGAATGACATGATTTTACGGGAACTACATTGATAGTATCCTTGTGGATTGTAAACCATATTAATGCTTAAAATAATATTGTTATAACGAGTGAAATATAATATAATAAGATAAGGATTTCAAAAAGACATTACCGGGTTGTATATCCAGAAGTTCGTACGCAAGTTTATCTGTAGGATTTTTTTTCTGTATACTTAGCATTGGTAGGTCATAACAAAATCTATGGTGCGGGTAAGAGAGCGTTTCGTTGTAAGTTGGTAGAATAGTATACGCACACAAACTACCAGGAGAACAGTTTCATTTATCCGCAATAATCGGAGACAATACAACATCGCTTTATTGTAAGGTATATGAGGGATGAAGCGAGGGTGACAGCGGTGAGTGTTTGCTCACTCCCATCCACGTCCGATGGGATAATGGCGGCTCTCCGACACAGGGCCGACTCTCAATAGAGATGCCGTTATATTTCAAATGAATATCATTAGCCATTTTTGGCAATAGTAATACGTGTTAAATTTGAAATAGGCTAGCATTTGAGCACTATATGGAATTATGAAAAGGGATAATGTGGTCTATATAGCATGCTTGCTTAGTAGATGCCTATTCACTCTACCTTTGAAAAGTCGTAGGTTATGATTTTCGTGAAACACGGCTGCAGGTAGGATATTAAATTAGTTAGCCATCCGAATCAGTAAATTTTGATTACAGTTAAAATTTTATTTAATTACTACATTTTTGCAAATTTTGTAGTCGAGCGTGTGAACAGACAATCCTACTCTTCTGGTATTGTTAATGTTTGCAACTCTGGCTCATTAAAAGAAGTTAGTTCACAACACATTTAAACAATGTTCGTACAGTGTTACTAGAAAGTTATGAGCAACGTGCAAACGACATTTCTAACAAAAATTGGCACTGTTATGCTGACACTGAGAGCGTTCATAGTGTTTCGCCTTAATGAATTCTCGGCGTACAATCTCATCTGTGCCTAATAGGCACCTTATACAAATACTTCAATGTCCAATAGTGCAAGTATGAAGAGGCTAGTTGAGCTCGGTATGAGCTGCGCATCTCCCCGTCTACTCAGTCAGTTGGCTTTGTTCTGCTTCTTATTATTTCATGTCTGGAGGGTACATATTAGAACACAATTCACACTATTGTATTATGAGATATACTGCTTGATAATCGGTATCTATGTATAATATTATAATTTTTTATATTATATTATACAAGGCATCAGCTCGTGAAATGAGGAAAAGTGATGATATTTAATATAACTTACTTTGCTGATAGATATTTATAAATAATTATCTGAATACGACGACTGTTTGGTGGTAATGGTAAACTGCTCACTGTAGACATACATACAAGTACATAGTATTATTTACAGTATACGTACATATGAAAAGGAATACTTCATAAGCACACTGGAAAATATTTAAAATAAATATTTGATACACTTATTTTAAATGTTTTCTAGTTTAAAATTCGTCTAAATTTGAGTGAACAATGGAATTTATTTACAACAGCCAAGACATCAATAGTCTACCTACTCGAGTGCCCGGGAGAGAATTGAAGAAATACTCGTAAGTTATACAAGTATATATTCCTTTAAGCTAAGGTACTGAAGATCAATTTTCACCTCAAAGGAATGAGATTTATCTACGACTTACAAAGGGAAGCCAACCAATCGGAAAGAGAAAAGAACCTGCCACCTTCTAAGCGAGAAACGAGTAACAAAAATAAATAAAACTATGCCTTGGATTTGTAATACCTGTAACTTACCTAACTCGTGGTTTGAGACCCCGCTTACAAAACCAGAGGTTATGAGTTCGATTCCCACCGAGGAAAAACATTTGAGTAATGAGTGTAATAAAAATATTTCTATAAGTATTATACGGTACGTATGGTATGAATGGTATGTATTTATGTATGTTTATCAGCTGCCCGGTTACCACAATACAGGTATTTAGTTGCCTAATTTGGAATGTGATAGCCGTGTGAGGACAGGTAATTGATTAGTATATGACAAAAACCAGTTGAAATACAAGGGAAGATTCTACGAACAATGTCTGTATTTCAAAGTTAACGGTGGAACAAGACCGTAAGGTAAATATTATTTTGATTTCCTTGAACACCTATCGGTTTTAAAGTCACGTAGCCGCCAGAGGTTTCAATTTCATCCACGTCACGTCGAAGACATTCTCTTGTGTAAAACCTACACGATGTGAATATCGCAAATAATCACATTTTATATAGTAAACGTCTGGTTCCGACTCAGTAGATATAAGTTCAAAAACGATAGATCAATGTTTATAAAGCCGTTGTAAGATCTTGTGCATTTGAATTATTTCAATAGCAAATGGTTACTATATAACATATCATATCGGGTAGAGAGCGAGAAATAAAAAAAAAGTTTTTAGGAGCGTTGTTTTGATATTACATAAATTCTAGTAGTGTTTAATGTTTGTACCAAAAGAAAACTTTCTGGAATTACAAAAATACCCAACCTTATTAACTTGGGAGCAGATAAGGAACTCTTTAGCCAGTTAATCTAGCGAAACAAAGGCAGCGAGTTCTAGTTACGAGGAGGAACGAATGTGTATTTCAGAATTTCGCAAGATGAGCGTTAAGAAGGACCGCTCTAAGACGTTATGCACTGATTAAGTTTTATTGGATATATTCGTAGTATCATTGCTGCTTGAAGTTTAACGCTTATAAGTTAATACGACTGATTTTAATAGATAGTTGAAGTGATCAGTGACATAGTCGCTTAAAAGACAATTATTGCGCTGCATTATGCTTTTTACATGAAGAGACCAGAATATCGCGTAGTGTTTGTAAGTGGCAGCAAATCATACAAAAGACCTGAAATAGAATTGTACGATAGTTAGTATTGTCACATTTAAATTTTGACTTTGTTAGTTAGTGTCTTTTAGTAAAGAAGTGCAGAAATGGGGATGTTGGTAATGTCAGTAAAGTTTTTATCTCATATTAGTACGATGAAAGTTAATAATATAATAATAAATACACTTGGATTAAATTGAAGATCAGAAAAACAAATTATTACACTAATAATTGCTTCTCGGTAGAGATAAATGTAGTGCATAGATAATGCTTCGAGCGAACCGTTTTTGATTACAAATATGAATTCCTCATTTTATTATTTGTTGTGATGGTAACACCGCTACACAAAGAATCTAGTTATGTCGCTACGAGTGAGAAGAGTTAGGCGTTATTCACACTCCACGGAAGTACAGTCGTTGTGAGACAGCCAGTGCTGCCAACGTACGCGGGAGAGACAAGAGCGTGCTTGTGCTTCACCATATTAAATGACAAGTTTATTGTGGTCTGCTAGCAACTTTGCAATTGAGAATAGTTCGGGAAATTGTGATTGAATTTATTTTCTTTTGCTATACCTAAGTAATACATGAAAGATTTCGCTACTTTGTAGAATCAAGAATAAATGTATTAGAAGTTATAATAATAGGGTAAAATTATATAAATAATGAGCGGGATTGATGCATAAAGTGGAGTCGCTAACAAGATTTCTTGTTTAACAGGAGTGTTCTTGATACGCCTTATACCGCCGGAATTTCTGTGTTGGAAGGTATTCCAACACTGAAATTCCTCCGAGTTGTAAAGACTTTGTATCTACATATGTCATTACTGGAAGCATCTGTGACATATCCATTTTAAAATAAAGCGATTTTCTGGACAATATCTATCGTGAAATTGTATTCAAACCAAACAATCCGATTTGTATAATGAAAACATTTGCGGATAGAATATTCGTTTTCAATTCTTTTGAACCGCGCCAAAGTGTTGCAAACAAGTGAAACATCTGGAAAAGGATCCGTTTCGAAAAGAACTCAGAAGTAGTTAGTGAACGATAAGTTCTATGTTTGAACTTGCATCAGCCTGCAACCGAGCAGATGCATTTTAAACTGTCCAACAACTTGCAAGTTTCGATAAAATAAAAGAAGCTCAAAACGGCCGGCTGTCAGCGATCTGTGCAATCTATACGCAAATGAATGTAACGTACTGAGAAAGTATTCGAGTGCTTCCAATATACCGTTAAAATGTTTCATAGTTCCGTGTGAACGTGAATACATATTTGATAACTTCCTGAAATGTTTTGAAATTGATACTTTATTGAAATTTACAATCGACTGAAACCTGAAATTGATGAGTTATTGAAATACACGTATTGAACTTGATACCTTACTGCAAAAATAACTTATAATAAATACACGTGAGATGTTGATTACTTATTTGTACCTACGAGCCACTGAAAGGACAAAGAGTAAAATTACCGTATAAAGTAAAAAGAATTTGCGGAACATACCTGAACACCGGGAGTTCTCTAGGTTATTTGAAGTTTAAACCCACTGCAGTGTTATATTGGTACTCCGGTTGAAAATACCTTTTATCCTGCAGTTCCGACGAGGCGGGTATTAACGCAGCTTAGACAATGGATAACGTGAATCTGAGGCGAACGGATCCTTTAAATGTCTTTCAGCCGCCTTAGTTATTAGCCTCGAATCTTCTGGGCGATGTGATGTAACAAACTACTATCCAATTCAACGCGATCGGATAGTGATTCTCTTGAATTGGATAGCCATTTGTAACATCATGCGGGTGACTTTACAGAAACCTAAATATGATTCTCGATTGTAACGCTAGTGTGAAAACTATTTGAACGAGATCACATTTGAATTTTTCTGACAAAAATGGATCGTTTGTCTTATCGATCGTTTTGAAAACGTACTTGTGTGTTGTTTGCTATTATTATTATGAACATAAGTATCAATTATAACTACATGTACTAAAACGAATGTATAATGTAGTTCCTCCAATAAAATGAACCCTAGTGCATTTGTTATAGAATAAAACATAGAACCCTATTGCTTTTCAGGTCTTCAAGGCTACTACCTACATGTAGTAGCGGTGATAAGGACTTTATATGTCCTATTTTCTAAATAAACATTATTATTATAGCAATTCCAGATTTCTACATAATCGGAAAATAGGCTTAAGTTCTATTGGAGATATGTTGTTGCTAGGCCAAGGACTAAAACTGGGATTCCTCTAGACTACTATGTCTTTAAACTTCGATCTTTAAACTATGCTCTATTTTGCGCTTCTGTGTACGTACAACATACATATAAGCATGTTATAATGTACATAAGTAATATACAAGTATTTAAATCTTGTGATTATGTTAATGTACTTATCCGTTTTCGGACCTTTTTTCTCTTGCTCAGGGGTTTAAGTGAGATGTCTAACGTAATTCCGAGCAAAAAGTATGCAAATAACGTTACTTACATAACTTTGTTAGAAATACTTAAGTTGTTACGATGACACCTGCTCGTTCTGCTTCGACAATTTATGGCTATTTTATATTAAAGATGTTTTATTACCTAACATTTTTGTTCTGAACTTTTATTATATTAAATTGATTGTATTAAAATTATATATGCATTTTATGGTTAAGTACAACGGGAGAGAGATTTTAAATGTTCCTAAGGGCTATAGACAATATAATTATTGCATCGAATATCGACTGATATGTTGTCGGAAACTAAAAACCGGTCGTGCATATCTAACGTCAGTGGCCACCCATCCACAGCCTGAACTCAAACCTATTTCGTTTATAGTCTATGACATGACATTAAAATTAAAATAGAAATATGTACCTACACAAAATTTGATTTACTTATTTAAGAAAGCAGAAATGTAAATTACCGCGAAAGTACTTTGCCTCGACAATTACAAATGAGTGAACTCGGCATTTTTTTGAAGACTTAATCTGTATTTTACTTGTAATGATTATGCAAAGCTTAATGAAGCGAGGGTTTGCAAATTGTCGGTGATTTTGTAATTTTGGTTTGCACTTTCATGTTAATGTCGGGGCCCGGAGGCAGTCCAAGCATTTTTATTAATTCATCCACCGTTGCGTGTCATAACATTAACTCTCAATGTGACATAAAAGCAAATACTGTATGTACGTACGTTTTTAATTATCCAGATCCATTTTACGTTTTGATCCAATTCCACGCGGTTTCCATTAACAAAGGCACATAATGCGCAAGGTGATACATTCAGATGTATTATGTCGTGTGCACTTTTAATATTTTTAGACACGAGGGTGGTGTTCTCTTACAAGTATTTCAGGCACATTAGTCAGATTGGAAACTCTCTACTGAACTTAGAATTGCAAAATAGGACTGGGAACGCTCTCGGTTGCTCTCTGGTTCAAAGAAAAACATTTCTTGTCGATGCTTCCCTGTAAATTGAATTTATATCCAGACACCTATTGGCAGGCGGTGTCTATTCCTTTTACAGTTTTATTTGACACGCCAACAGATAATAAAACAGAACGTCGTGCAGTTTTAGCAATAAATAAACTTCGACTCCTCGTCCTGCCCTCAAATCCTACAAGAATATGATTTTTAGTACATATATGCATTATTTACGTACACAAAATTTTGCAATGGTTTAGTCTACGTTGGTTTAATACATAGATAATAATCAATTATAAATAGTAAATGTTTGTAACAAAGGGTTTTTTAAGTTCCTTTGCTTTGTGGAGGTCTATCCCGCGACTGTGGGACGCGTACTCCACTACCGTGCTTCAGTACGGATTCCTGGAGCTGTGTACTTAGACATAAAAAATTTTATCCGTACGCGTACTTAGAACTACAAAAGCGTGTCGGCTTTTGAAATAAAAATGAATTATCGGGGTATAAGCGAGCGTACCGGTCAAGCGGTCATTAATTCGACTACTGTCTAGAAATAAAGCCCAACACTATTTGTATTCATCTATGGGAAGATATATTTTTCGCTACAATTAAGCTAGTGTTAGAAAATTAGATAGGTTATACATTGTTATAATAGCAGCGCTCGTTCATTTGCGTGCCCCGAGGAAATTAATCAAAGTTCAAGAAAACGACGCCGACGAAAACTAATTTGACGTAAAGTTAGCTTGACGGGTCGCCGGTAACTTCAATTCCCAATTATAACTGGACCTAAGTAATAAAATATATAGATACACGTTATGTTACTTAAAGAAGAGACAGAATGTTTTAAACTGGTCGTAGAGAACTAACAAAGCGTTAATGTCAACACAAGTTTTACGGATAAATAGATAATGCTAAGATTGGGTCTAATCGTAGAATTGGATGCCGAATTAGTATTTGCCTAATTGATCTTAAGATTCCTACTATCTTCATTGTACTCGTTCTACAAGGGAAATAACCCTTAATAACTTAGTCATTAGGTTGATAGATTGGATTGGCCAAATGTGCTGCGCGACGACCGCCGTGACCGAAATTCCGTCGAAACTTTGATTAAAAGGCTTAAACGCGCTCTACCTTGAAATATGGCGGGCGTCAGCCTAAGCAACGGGTATTGTCTCTAACTATATATATAAGTTACTTAATTAAGAACAATGTGTGCATATAAATTTTCGAATGATAGTCGTGTAAAGATATCCTTAGTCCGTAGTCGTTTATAAGGATACCAAAGCAATTGAGTTTACTTAATGGTATATTTTTTGACGAAACTAGCAACAATTTAGAACACATGGTAACAAATTAATGGAACCATTTTTATGTAATGAATGGTACCATTAATGATTTAATTTGATTTTAGTTTTCCATCGACTACGCATCCGTTCGGGGACAAATTGAATCATGCCATGATATTCTAGAAGATACATATGTACTATAGTAGATCCCTATGAGATTATTATACGGTTTTGTGGTTGTTTATTTCAATAAATTAAATAGATATGCTTTACATTTACATAGATATTGATAGGGTTACCTTTTTCGACTTTCCATTTTTTCTAAGCAGCTTGGCACAGCACAGGCCCCTGGTGTCGGGCAGCGGCGCGGGCGGGCGCTGCGGCCAGCACAGCCGCTTGGGGCTGGCCGCCGCCGCCGCCTCACTTCGCGCCTCCTCCTTATCTTCACACATTACTACCCTACGCTTCGATCCGCTCTACGCTACCTACGAAAACTCACAACCAAGATACCGATGCTTTATGAGAACATCTGGCATTGTTTTCTCCCACAAAACTACGGACGCGCACGATAACGCTATCTCGCTTTAATATATTGAAAATAGCTGCCAACGCGTTTTCTTTATTTTACTGTAATGTCGCTATACAAAAATAGTGAGTATGCCTTAGAAAGATAAGTTCGACGATTTTGTACTATTATTATACTAGTTATATAATTGAGCTGCGAACTATCTTATTACTATATTTAACTTTCGTAACGTCCGATTCAGCATCTGAAACAATAAAGATGAATTAAATACATTATGATAATATACATATCAAGTAATTATGTAATTAACTGTAAGACTCAAAATTCCTTAATTAATTTTTATAAATATGGCCGTACTTTCGTGTGCGTAACATATTAAATATTTAAAATGTCTGTATTCACTACGTAATTATACATATAAATCTATTCTAAATATAAATTACTAACTTTATAATCACATAATTTCGTTAATTATTCATAATAGATTAACTGTAAGACAACATTTATTTATATATTAGGTATACAACAATACATTTTTAACATCGTTCATACCATACTATCTTTTCAACAATCAATGAGAAATATACCCGAAAATATTCAAACGATGGATATATAAAAGGATGTATATGTACATAAATTTGTATATATATACCCATTATTTTGCCGTTGACTTTAGCAAAATATTTAATTAAGATAGCTACCAAAATATCGTCCGTTGAATATTTATACAAGGGATGCGGAGCGGGAAACTTGCTTGAGATAATCACCGAATCGAATTGAATTCTTTCAGTGCTGAAGTTGTTTTTTTTTTAATATTCCTGTCACGTTAACGAGCATCTGATATTACAATGCCAGGTAAATAATAATTGAGAGAAATCTATAAATATACAAGAAAAAAAATATAATTTACACTATATTATGAACAACGTAGTTGACTTTTCTATTTATCAAGTGGTGTAACAAACTTTGATTTGAAATTTAATTATATTATATCTGACTGCCATAACTACACCGATTCTTGTACATAATAGCTACGAAAAGCGAAATTCAAATACCTCAAGAAATCACAACATGAAAATAAACAATTCCGAGTGGTACAGAAATGACAATGAGTAAAATAAGAAGTATTTAGCAAGTTCAACTGAAATGTTGGATTCATTTCAACAGCTAATATCCCATTCTGTTTGTCTTTCGAGGCAATAAAATGACTTTTATGCAAATCATACGAATTCTATACATTTTTGATGAGCTCTTCCCCGACATATCCGCAGCATTTAATTAATTTATTTTCCATTAAAACTTTTAAGTTTTAGATTTGCTGATTATTACCTTTTTATATTTTGAAAACACCCTTTTAATATAAAGGTGAGTGATTCAAATAGGAAACTCTACAATTCAGGAGATGCGACGCGGAATCACAATTTATAATGTTGAAAGCCAAACCATATTGTTTCCATTTGAACGCATAATATATATTAGTTATCTTTAAGTTATGCTTAAATGAAAAACTCCACAATTTTATACTTCACTATATATTCAACGGATTTAATCTAGAGCCTTCAATAAATATTGAAATAGCGTTACCATAGCAACTATAGATATACTAACAGACATCGTATGATTGATCTGTAGTCGACGCAAATAATATTCATAAATATTTCCACATTCTATGAATTTCTAAGTGTTCATAGGAATTTTATGGCCCAAGCCCAACAGTTAGTGATGTTCTTTTGTTTTCGTTCTCGATATAAACAAAAGTGTAACAATATTATCTTCGATAATATAATACGCAACTTTTTTTTAATTAAGCAAAATGACATTTGAGAGTTTATGAATAAATAAAATCAAAATATTTCCGGACTTTAATATTGGAAATCTCGTTTCCGAGTTTTGATTACTATGAATGTCTCACTGAAGTTTGAGATTCGTCAGGAAAAGCTGACGCTTCAGGAATAACATCATTTTGTCTATGTCCCGAATATATGATAGAGTGCAACATTTATGTTTTATCTCTGATTTTATGACAGGTTTAGGTTAATGGGTATTTATTTATAAACGTATGTATCTATTTAATTTTCTATATGAGTAATGTTCTGTTATTACATATACTTGAGTAATGGTATAAAATTGTAATATTCACTCATATACAAAGATAGCTTGTGCAAATTAAAAACAGCAGACCAAAGAGACATTCATTTGTTTTGGTATGTGGCATAATATAGATTCAAAATAATATACGGCATCTCTAATAATTGACAAGTTGACAGCCCTTCGGCGTCGCTACCGAAGTTTGTTGACACACGAGAATGAAGGAACTTTTTTACTTTTTTCCAAGAGAACCACGTCTCGGCGTCAACAACGTATAATAAACCGCTTTATATCGTAAAATCAAGCGCATTTCAAACTAAAACGACGTGCTTCAACCCGCCCGTCACGAGAATTAGGGGTTGAGAGGAACAAAAAAAAATTGCCGTGGGTATATTGTTTATGAAAGGATGTTACGGCCTTTAGGTAAATAAAAGCTTACACATGGTTTGCATTGCTTTGATCTGATCGAATAAAAGTAAAAAGAAGAAAGCTCCCATGGCACAAAATGCTGACACTGAAGTTTGTTCAAAATATGGTATAAAATAATATGCCTCTATGTATATATTGAGCTTTCCCTTCGGAGGAGGTACCTTACCTAAACGCGATCTAATTATAATATAATATAGCTATTAGGCGATTTGTCGAATGCGTGTCAAAATTTATAGTTTTATTTAAAAAACGTAAATACATATGTAATCATGTAACATGTGTAATCAAATTAATTATGACAGAAAATAATTCTACTAGTTAGCTAATTATTGTAAGCCTCTGAAACTAATATATTACAAAATGGCAAAATGTTTGGAATGAGAAACAGTTTGGAATTGTACAACATAAAACAAATGTTTAAATGTAGGCTATC
This sequence comes from Passova gellias, assembly GCA_018249975.1. NCBI lineage: Eukaryota > Metazoa > Arthropoda > Insecta > Lepidoptera > Hesperiidae > Passova > Passova gellias. The sequence goes on from DWUN01000381.1 coordinate 12,171, forward strand.
TTTCTAAACAGTGGTAGCTTGTTAGGAAACTCACTGGAGTTAGTTTATTTTGTATTCACTATTTTGTACGAAATATATTTTTACAATATTGTACTTTTTCAGCTTTGAATTACATTAAATTACATATTGTAATTAGATTAAACGAAGTGATTGAATTATCTATTGAATATAAAAAACGCAATTTTCTGGATATTTACATGTTACGCAAGTGCGGACCTCTGATAATTGTGACATGTGTGAGGTTAAAAGTAGAATATGACGTCTTTCTGTATGATTTGATATTAATAAGCTACTATTTGACATTAGGCTTCCTGCATGCCCGCTGCTTATTTCCATACAGTTTATTTAAATATTTAAAATTTGGATATCAAATTCAATGTAAATAGTCTATTGAGGTGTGCATCGCGTTTAATTCATAAAATGATAGTCTATTGTAACAAAGAAAAAGGAAAGCATCTAATCTATTGATAACACTTACAAAACAATGAGTTGGGGTCAGACTGCCACTGATGCAAGTGTGAGGTATGCTGTACTATAACACTGTTGCAATGTTTGTGAAATTTAAAACCGACAAATTAAAAAAATCGAAGTATGTTCGATGAAAGTTCGTAGCGCGGTTACGCGACAGAAACACCGCTACGCCGCACGGAGAGCTGCGAGCGCTCTGAGCAGGCGGCATAGCGACGCCCGCCTTATATGCTACGCCGTAGCCGCCCGCCCGCTCTGTACCTACGCTGTTGTAGTTTGTTTCCTCGCCCTGTATCGGTGGAAATAGCCTCTCTCCTCGTAAACACGAATGGTGTTTTATTGCTAAACCGATTTTTTCTATGTTACAAAAGAAAGTGTACGGACCCTTCTTGGTTCATAACTGTTACGTTGAAATACATAAAACGTTATTTTCCTTATGCTCCTTTGTTCCAATACATTTGTAATAGGGGTTTTTTCTTATTAAGATTTTAGGACTTATATTTGACATAGCCTTCAATTTAACACCAAAAATAAAACGGCGCACTATAAGTGACGACGTAGGGAAATATCACCACTTTACAGACTTGAATGAAGGTTTTTTTTATATTGTATCCGGAGCTATATCTTCAATATCTCGTTATATTGCCACTATAAGTGATATTTTTTGTTCATTATAATTTTTCTATGTAAATTAAGAATAATTTTCTACATTTTGTTCGATGTGCTTTAAACTGTGTTTTTTTAACGATATTCATTAAAAAATTTTTAGTTTGATGTGCTATAAAAACTTGTTTTTTAATTTTCTTAAATATATATTTTATTAATTTATGATCATGACGATTATTGTATACGAGTATGATTAAAATATAGGCATATAACAGACGTCTAAGTACGTTTTAAAATAATTTTATACTGAAAAGAAAAAGTTACTCACATACATACAAGCTTACAAGCAAACAATCATACATGTAGGTGAAGCTAATATAAAGCCTGTAAAAAAAGACAATCTTTATTTAGAAATAAATAATCAGGCATACAAACTTGGTGAGTCAAATTAGTTTACCTAACAAAGACACGGGCTAAGAAAGCCCAGAACACAGATTTTCCAAACGATCTGCATAAATACGCTTTTATTAAAAACTTTGTCAAGGTCTGCCGACTCACATAATAGCTAAGGATTTTGAATTTAATAGGCAATTTATATCAGCGCTATCGTCATTAATGGGAACTGAATTGTATATAGCGTTCCTTATTTATGACACAGACGTAACGGACATTATAATGTAGTAATTCCCACCACTTAAATGCTGAAACAAGCGAATGCTTTACCATTTTTACCATTAATGTCACGTGTATCAGAAATCAAATTTGCTGGTCGCATCTTTCAGACCTACTAACATAAATTCGACCTATTATAACATCAAATGTAAATACACGTACATAATACCTACATAGATAAAAGATATTCTATACGATTCTAAATTCTGTATGATATAGCATTATTAGTATAATATTATCGACAGTATTAGTATATTTATTGAACCTCCTCATAGAAACGTGCAGAATGCGCCTATAATATGTTCGTATTGCGTTCTATAATTAAGATGAAAGTATAGAAATAAAGAAATAACGAAGCAAAATATTTAACGTCAATAAAATAATATTTTCCGTTCCGTCCCATCTTATTTTTAACCAGCTTCGACAAACATGAAAAGAATGATTCGGATTTTTTTATTATGTTTCTATATATGTCCCTTATTAAGTATTTTGCATTAAAGGAGGCACCACACTTGACCATATACCACGCGGCGCCCTGTTTGATAGACCAGTCATCCTTTTTAATTTGCTTTTACTACTTTCTAAGCACCCCCGATAAAGCACTCCGTGAATGCCTCCCGTTTGAGCATCGCGTTTCCTCGACCTAAACTTCATCGGCATATTAGCATGATTGATGACATGACCGTTACGTTTTTAGGAATGGTATCAAGAAGAATCCCAATGAAATTCCATTCCATTGACCATTACACAAATATGATAGTAGAAATAAGATTGCATTACCAAATAAAGCTGTAGAAAAAATGTTTATCAACTTAATGGCATCATCCCACATGTCCCGTAGCTCGCATCTCTCCCCGCCGTTGGGGGAAGTCAAACTTCATATTAATACGATTTTGATGGGCGTTTGATAATATCTCAGTATCTTCCATTTCGTATTTGTATATATTTTTCTTACTTAGTGCAAATGATACTCAATTTATAATAGTAATAAGTTGTAATGGTTAACGAATATAGATCGAAAAAACTAAATGTACTTCTTATAAATAGCAAATTTATAATCGAGGTCGTAACGTTGCTTTGTATGCTTGAAGAGAGTGATGAATGTAAACGAAACGCGTCAGGTTTGCAAGGATAGAGATATTTGGCACTCGTTGTTTTCTGCTTACCCCGTTAGAGACCTGGCGTGATGTTGTGTTGTTGTTGTTGTAACCGTTGCAAGCTATTAACGGCAAGTGTAGCATAAAAAGTAACACTATTACGGAACAGTTAAAAATAATTTCTTTATCAATAGTGGTTTTATAGAAACCTTAACACAAAATAATTAAAAAGCAAAATGTCTCGAGAATGTAATTATGAAACAAATTTTACATTATATCTACACGTTTGTGGACTTTTCTCTAACAATGCTAAAATGTTTTTAAGGACATCGTCTTCTGATACGATGCCACGAGATGATATAAACAAACAATAACAATGTGACATAATATCATATTTTAAAATAAGTCATCGACTTTATTATATCTCGTATACTGATTTAAAGTCAATTACCTACTTTTTGCAACACAGTACACTTAACTTAGTTAAACAAAGTAATTGTAATAAAAGACATCATTTCTAAATGTACTCACTATTCTAAATAGTCGCTCGTCCACGAAATCACATGTTGAACTTTATTAATTAAATAAAACGCAGAGTTCACGGCGCGTAATAACAATGTCGCTATATACTAAATAAAAAGCACTGTAATAACACATAAAACTGTTTGTTTACATTAATCTGATATAAAACATACTAAAACATGTTGTGTTTGGGCGGGCTCGCGAGCGCCAACTAGCGGCGGGCGCGTTAAGCTGCCTCCAGGGCGGCGTGACTGGGGTCGCAAGGGTGCCATCTGTAGGTGTAGTGCGTCTCGCTCGCACATATTGCCCTTAATAGGTACATTCCTCTATTGCGTTACGCAAAAACGGCGCTTTTATCAATGACATAGGAGATATAATGTTTGTAAGTAGGAAGCTTACGCTAGGCGTCTACGGCCCCTCGGAGGCTGCGCGTAGTGGCCTTGAGCAAGCCTGATGTTTTCATCCCGTGTGCGTAATAAAGTGTTTAAGGCGGAGGGGACAAGCGACTTCTTTTGAAAGATTTATTGAGGATCTATAGAATTAATTCTATCCGATTTTAGGCTTCCAACTTTTCGTGGGGTTACGTTGTTTGATGTGATATCATGAAAATCGGTAGTTTCTTGACACAATCGTAATACATGCAATGATACACCATTATTAACAAAATGTGTATCAAATTATAAAAAAAACCACATAAAATCAAACTGAAACCAATATCATTCATTTGGTATCATTAACCAAAATAGCGTTACCGCAGTGATATAAAACTAAGGGTCTGAGTAATGTTTATTATCAATTTATAATTTCGCAGTTGGTATAAGATAATGTTAATAAAAATTCCACACAGATTCAAAAGCAGAGAATTATTCGAGATAAGAAATGGTTTTAACAGCACAATATCGTGTTATAAAAAGCTTTATTGTTAATATAGCAACATACATAAAGACTTAAATAAAAAGAAGTCAAACAATAATATAGTTTATTTAAAAATAAAAGTACAAAAAATATTTAGCACAACGAAAAATTTGCCAAATTTTAATTTATAGCATTATATTGTAAATGGTTAGTTTGTAAGTAACCTTTTTGAATAATATTAGCATATATAAGTTTACATATTGGGGCCAATAATTTGATCTGCAAAAAGAATAGACTTTTTTAATTCATCTTATTGTACCATAAAATTTACATAGTATATTGTACGATCAAATTTACATTGGATATAAATTAACCAATGAGCATGGGTTGCAATTTGCCAGCATCGAACAGCGCCTTCACGTCAGACCCACCCCCAACACAGCTGCCGTTGATGAATACTTGGGGCACCTGAAATTTAAATTAAGGAAATATTTAAACAATTCTTATTTAAGTCTTATTTTTGACTGACTTCAAAAAGAAAGAGGTATTCAATTCGTTTGTATTTTCTTTTTTGATTATTGAACCTAGTATTATTAGTCATGACACAATATGTTTTATTAGTCATTATAGTAAATGCATTAGTCACTGCAATAGGAACACAAATCCTTTACACACTGGTATTCCGCAAACAAATTGTTAGTCATATTTATTTCTTTATATAACAACAATCAATGATTGTAAATGCTGTTGGTTCTTGATAATTTATAGATTTCGATAATCATTTGTATACTTCTAAAGACACATTTCGCAAGTGATCTCAATAACTAGTATAATGTGAGTAGTTTTAAAACTAAGTGACGAGATTTAAAATCAATAGACCTCAACAAATCCTGGAAGTTTGTGTCGCTACAAATAAATGATGCCTAATATATAAGAGCGTCTACCAAACTAGTTGAGTCTTCAGTTACTAAAGTGAACATAGAAATGAAGTACTCAAATTATATTCAAGTCCAGAAGAACATTAAATTCAAACAATTTATGTCTCATCACAATAGTGTGATACTGGTGATAAGACGTAATTGACCATGTTTATAAATATGCACTTACAAGTATAAAAATATTTTTATACATATCAAATTGTTATTTTATTCTTTAGCTATCATTAGTAAGTTAATTGTTAATTGAACTTTAAATGATAAAGCTATCTATGGATTTATCTTGTTGTCAAAAATGAGTGTATTTTTGTAAAAACACTGCCATGTTTGGTGTTATTAAATCACTATTGACGCCTCTGACCAAACTTAATATTGTTATTGAGTGTGTGTGTGTGTGTGAGTCATGTCATTGAGTGTATCTACGTACCTTATAATTAATAAAACAATTTGCATTTGAATTTGTCTAATAACTAGGACAATTTAACAATACATTAATAACAGTATTCTTTTTTTTGTTGGTTTGATTATATTTTCATATTATGAAATATTGTTAGAGAGCAACTTACACAGTGAATACATATAAGTATGTGATACTATTTAAGTTATTATTATTATTACTATGCTATCTTAGCAGGTCCTGTAGACAAGGAGCACTGAGTGCCTTGCATGTCTAATCTTTCAGACTTTCTTCTTTTAGATTCTTTACTTAATATCTACTATTTTAAAACACTCACAGTTCTAAAACCAGTTATATGAGCTAAATTCTCCTGAATTACAGTTCCATCGTCACGCTCATCCAGTTCATACACTTTAATTGGTTGCTTCACCTTCCCAAAAACCTGAAATACACACGTTAGACTTTAAATATCTAGCTAACACTAGCTTTTATCATTACTATATAACTTGAATAAAGTACGAGTGTTGGATAAGGTATGAAAATAAAAATGGTTTACTACCATTGATTTTAACCGTGACTTACGGTTGAAAATACGTCCGGTTAACCTCAATATTCCTTCAAGGACTAAGCCATGAGTAATGTAATGCACCGTGTAGATAAATACATAACCATAAAATTAAATGACTAACATGAAAAACTTACATCTTTTGCCAGCTTGCAGTAGGGGCAGTACGATTTAGAAAAAACCACCACCTTTTCCTGGGAAACGGCGTCCTTGATGAACTGTTGAATTTCTGCCGAATTAGCCATAATGGATGCGCGACTTGTTCGACTGGTTAATGATCCCATTAAATGATTCAAATATGAGATGAAAAATACTGTTCTGCAACCTAATCTGTCATTTAAGACATTGACAATGACATTGACAACACAATGTTGCGATATGAAAAATAAAACTTAATAATTTTTCAAATTAAAATTCATTAACTTGTTACATGTTAAATACATCTTTAGATTTTTAAATGTTCATTTAATGCCAAATCTTTTTACAAGCATTCATTAATTAATATATTAGCTAAATCATTAGTCAACTGTTTTTATCTGGTATAAAAAAATAAATCACTACAAATGTCTAGAAAATATATAGTGAGCATTAAAACGATGTTACCATGTCAAATTGAATATCAAATGTTATCCGCGTTCAAAACATATATTAATCTTTTAAATTTTTTCCAGATAAAATCTGAATTTGTCAATGAGATAATTTAATTAATCATCAATTAAAAATATTTCGTTACAACTTCAGATATAATATTTCATGGGATTAATATTATATTATAGCGTAAGAGCTTCAAAAAAATTGCTCTGCTTAATTTAAAATAAGATAAAGGCCGTTGATGGAAGCTAATTATGACTATTATTTTAATGCTGTACGACATTGTAATTATGAACAATTAATGAATCGTATATCTTACGTCAAGTGGATAGTGAGGTCGAATGAGTACGGTCCCATAAAGTCGGACGTGTTATCTTTATGTTAACTACTAGTATTTAAGGCGGCGGCTTCACACTGCGCGGAAGCGGGCACTGACGCGGGGGCGGGATGGACGCGAGTTTGTCAGACCGATGAGGCGATTACAATTATTGCTTCATGAAAGAATATTGACAGATCTGTTAGGTAAAATATATGTCTGTTATATCAAAATATATCATTTTTAATGAGTGCATTAGAACGTATATGCGGTACATATAAAAAAACACAATTTTCTGTCCGTCTGTCTGTTCCGAGCTCTTAAGCGGTTGCACTGATTTCGACGGAACTTTTAGTGGTAGATAGATGATGTTATGAGGACTAACTGAGATTATTTTTATTGATGATACATATATGTTATCCAATTGTAAACGGTATTCCATACCGGTGGATCCGCGGGCGCAACTAGTTTATCATATGAAAGGTTACAGTTTGGGCGCCATCGCATTTCAAAGAAGAGTAGTTGGAATGAAGACGGACAGAAAAAAGGTAGCGGACATAACTTTGATAGATGTGTACGTGAACTTGCTATAAATAAATTATTTCACTAAGAAAGTAACGCCTTAATCGGGGTAGTACTCATTTTGTTTCCGCTCACGCGCTCTCACGACTCGTATGCCGCTATAACGCCGTGCGTGACGCATTGCACGCGGTTTTATCGCTACACGCCGTAATAAATTCGGAGATCTAGTGCCTCACAAATAATTAAGCGTTCTCAAACTTTCGACCTTCTTCGTATCGCCTTTTCTTATCTTTTCGAATCTCTTAGAAAATATAAACTATTTCCTAAACACGGAGGTATGAATTAGGACTAAAGAAGAACAAATAATGTAACTATACAACGGCCTTCCACTCCAAAAAGAACAGAAATAGTGCATGATTTATAAACGCATGATTTGTTTGATCAACTTGCATCAAGAATGAAAATGGAAGAAAATTCTCTTTTCCTCGAATGTATTACTTAACTGCGCGAATTAAGATTATTTTTAATAATAAATATGATATGTTATAAAAATCCACGTACTAAATACAATCATCATGTTTATATTAAATTTTGCATAACAACGTTTTGCTAATAAATGAATTATTGGAAGAGTCGTTTTTGCTGCGGTTTCTAATAATAGAATGTTATATTTGAAGCATTCCACGTGCCTATTTGGCACTCGGTACTTTCTGCTTACCCCGTTAGGTACCTGGCGTGATGTTATGTATGTATGTATATTTAAAGCGTTAGAAACTCTAATACAATAACGCAGCTTCAAAGCGCTTGCGTTCTAACTCAAACCACGTTAGACTATTAGAGTTAGTACATCGAGATATTAGCTAACACAGTACCCAATAACATCCTTAAAGTTTGAAACTGTGGACTCGTGAGCATAATCTAATAGCGCTCAACAGCGGCGTGGGTTTTGACGCAAACTTTGCCGGATTGCTACGATTTTCACATCACGATATTATCTAACACAGTTCTTAGATTCCCCTTAAATTTCTACAGCTACTATGTGTGTTTACGAGTATGTGATACTTATAGAAAGGTTAAGAATAACTGTAACATTATTATTGTTATAGAGTATTGAGTATTCAAATAAAATCCTTAAACTGTGAACTCATGAGTGTAATCAGATAACGGTCAACAGTGGCGTGCATTCTGACGCAAACTATGACACAAACGTTTGGGTTACTATGTCAAGATATTGGCTAATACAGTTCCCAATAACAGCCTTAAAGTGTGAAACTGTGAATTTGTGAGTTATTCAATAAGGCAAGACAATAACATTTGGCGTTCGGACGCAAACTATGCAAAGCCACATCGCAGTTCCCAATAACATCCTTCAAGTGTGAAACTGTGAACTCATGTGTAATTGTGAAATAGCGACATGTGTTGTGATGCAATCAGTTTTGAATTATTGCGGATACTATATCAAGAACACAGTTCAGTATAACATCCTTAAAACGTGACCTCGTATTAATTTCTCAAAAGTTTTGTGTGCACTGTGAATTCGCTGCAGATATTTTTACAAGTATTGACTACTTTCATTAGGTGAAGTGTAATAAAATAAATAATGTAAAACCTTTTTCAATATCTTCAATACGATGCGAAATGCTGCAGTTTCGAGCAAAAGGTAGCGAGGCGTCTGAACTTTAATTTCCTTAATCACAATTTATTTAGATACTGAAAACATTTCAAATGAGAAATTCGAACTTTATTTTATTAGATAAAAAGGAAGAAATATGAAGTAAATTAAGGAATAAGCTATCCAATAACACTAATACTGTGTGAAACTTTAAACTCGTGAACGAAGTGAAGTGTAGCGGCTCTACGCTGCACTGTCCGTAGCGAAGTTCGCGGGAGCTTTATGTGGACTTTCAGTTTGATTCTGACAATGTTTGTGTAGGTAGTATACTATATAGCAAATGGGAAGCTCATTTTGTTAGTTTTTTACACATTTTTAACAAAGTAACATGGATTGGATTTTATTATTTTACTTTGACAAGAAAATACGAATTCTATTAATTTTAGTGAAGTAGAATATTTTACACACATACCCGAATAATTGTTTCGTGTGGAAATCGAACCAATAGTAACTTGCACAGCTCGTAAATGAACATGATTGGATTTATTTTGTGGCAAGAGTTTGTGGGCTTGTCTCTGTGTAACCATAGCAAACGCGATACGAGGCCATTTGAAAATAGAACTATCAGTTGAAAACCGTTACATTGATCATTGAATTAGAACATTCCAGAAAACTGTTTTTCATCTCCTTTCTTACCTATCCTTAGCTAGTATCGACTGTTCCGAGTCCATTTATACAGAAAATTATTAACGTCACGCTTCCAACATCAAAGCCGAGGCTCGTTACGTTCGAGTTACACTCGGCAACGTATTGTAGCGTCAGCATAGACAAAAAAAAGCTCGCGAACGCTAAAAGCTCTATAGAAATACCTTAGAAATGTGCTCTCTGATAATGGCGGAACCGCCCACTGCGAGGTCGAGGCATTTCTTGGAAAGTTCACAAAATGGCAAGCGTGTACCGCTTTGGTCTGATATTAATCAAATAAACTACATTGAGTGTAAGTAGGAATGGTGCGTAACTGTAGTGACTAAAATGTTTGAGGCTTTTCTTTATCTGCGGCTGATATTATATAATAGAGAAATACTGTTGTTTTGGCGTTTCCAATGTGATGTCGTAAATAATTACATTTTTTGCGGCGGGACCGGATGAAGTCGCGGGCAAAAGCTAGTAATAGATATACACAAGTAAGTAGTATAGGACGAAATAGACCGTCATGGATCCTAATCCTGATATTGTATCAACGCTGTTATCAAACGGACTCAATGTCCCCGCTCTCCCCCGCCCAGCAGCACCTCGTATGAAGGTTGAGAAGGATCGACAATTGTCGTTACTATCCTCATCAAAGCTATTTGTGATGCCAATTTAATTATATTAATTAATTAAGCAGTGATAACCTGGTGGCTTGATATTCAGCCTTCCACTCCGGGGGGTCTGGGTTCGATCCTGGCATCCAATTCTAATTTATTACGTGCGTTTTATAACTATAAAATTAAATTTCACTCGCTATAACGGTGAAGGAAAACATCGTGAGGTAACCTGCACACATCAGAAATGTTATAGATTATATAATATTTTCTGAGGTGTGTGGAGTCTATCAAACCGCACTTGGTCAGCGTGGTCGACTATGGCCTAAATCCCTTTCACTATGAAAGGAGACGCGTCCCAGCGGTGGACTAACAAAAAAGGATCGAAAAAAATTCATGGGTATTTTTTTTGTGTTCTTTAAGAAAACGTGATTCTCATATCAACCTTTTCGAATCGTCGTAACATCGGAATTGTGGTTTGTACAGCTCTGGGACTCTAATATGGTGGGACAACGAAACCGTTTTTACACGACCTCCGTGTCTGTTTGTCTGTGTCCCCAACCGCTAGACCAACAGAGCAGTTCGGTAATTGCTAATTATAGACAATCACTGTGTTCGGAGGCGTAATACATTGCGACCAGACCGTGCAAATTATGGATTATCATGATTCACCGCTCCACATAATATACGAGTATACTCGTAGTATAGCATCACGGCTTCTCGCCATCCAATAACGTGGTTGCAATTATATGTAATAACAGATATGTCAAATAGATGCAATATCGACGGGGCATACTCGGTGTAATTGCTAATACACTTAATTAATGGTAAACTAACATTGAACGCCGCCGAGGAGCAGTTAATAGGCCATGCGTTCGGGTTTAGGTTATAAGTCTCGGTTCGAACTAAGGAACACCTAGCGGAAAGCGATTAGTAATATTTTAATTGTTTTTGACGGGGATTTAATGGTTCTTTATTTATGTCCTCTTTATTGGTCCAATTCTGGACTGGGTC
>DWUN01000382.1:0-23638 GCA_018249975.1 Passova gellias
ACTTTATAAGCATTATTGTTGAAAAATATTAGCGTTCTGCACTTCTCCTACACATAAAGTATAAGTGTGCCAAATTTTCATACTCCTCCGTTCGCGCAATGTTCGTAAAAAGGGGTCCAAAGTTTTTGCTTCACGTATTAATATATAGATAAAAATTATAACAAATGTAATCATAATTTTTTTTCGAAAACAGTTTAATGCAATGGCAAAAGGAAACCTCTCGACTATAATTGTAATGAGAGCGCACCTATTCAAGGTGCCATTGACGTCACAGGAACACATTTTTTACCCTTACGGGATATACTACTCTATTCGTTGTTAAAAAAGCCGAATTGCACGTAAGTAACTCTATTAAAATGGCCTTTGACTAGCATTCATTACTCCCCTGTCTAGTTTTATATTCTTTTGTGTGCGACAGTCGTTGCATGGATGCATGAATAAATTGTTTTTCAACGTGATTCTTAAGAGTTGTGCATTCTGAACTAACTGGTAGGTCAAGATCCCTTTCTCATAGAAAACGCCTTTGTGCGATAGTAAAAGGCGTGCACTATTAAAGGGCGCGGATCAGCTCGGCGCAGAGCTTATAGCGATATTGTCTATGCCAGCGTTTCTCAAACATTAATATACCTCACTAACGCTATGAAAAGTGGCACTATATGTAATGTTGTAAATATCTCGTTGTCTTTTGTTTGGGTCACCCACTGTTCACGGTATGATAATAAAAATTAATTTGTTGCGCTTATAGGCTTGACTCGATGAACATTCTTCTAAACGATGTCATATTGTAATTAAGCGTTCGCAAAATTAAACTATTCACGTTCCCTGTTTAAAAAATCAACTTTGCGTAAATTTGATAAATCCTACGAAAGGCTTGACTAGATGTTTGAAAATGTCTAATAAACCTTGATCCCAACCCACCGATCCAGCAATTAAAGAAGCGTAGTTTTAAGTAACCTTTTTTTATGAATCCTCATAGTTGCAATATATATCAAAAACATTTCTTTTACGTAAACGATTACAGTGTCTATATGGATTAATTTTAAAAGTTTTAGTTCTTAATTTTCAATGAAATCATAAGTCAGGTCAAACTTTGCGTTACAAGTTCGATAACTTTGTGTTCAGTAGATATATATTTCAGTGGAATGATAAATAGTAAGGATTTTTAAATTCGATCTTTGCTAACATATATTTGCTCAAAAAGAAGTAAACTTACACATAGCGTGCGACGTATATTTGTAACTTACGTCTCTGGTAAACTTAAAAATATTTCTAAGAAATGATTCGGATGCTAGCACAAGTTTAAGCACCATTGTTGTTCACTATTGAATGCAGTGCTACTGGCAGGCTCTCGCCATAGCTCACTCGGCGCGTAAGAGATCGGCTAGAGCGCGGGAATCAATCGTCGACGTCACCGCCGCCGGCCTCGTCTTAATGCGTTTGCTTGTGCGTGTGAGGGATCCCGATTGTAATGCGTGCCTGTCATTGCCCTGTTCCCGTCATCGCCCCTTGCCTGTTTAAACGGTGTTAAGAACCTGGCTGACTCTTCATCCGGTCACCTATCCCATTAGATTATCACGTCATAGTATCATACTTCACCGAAATATTTTTGCATCCTCTTTTTGCGGAACAAAAATTTTGGACGATTTAAAATAAATGTACTTAAGGTAAATCTCAATAAATAACGAATCTTTTATAGGAAACGTAATTCAAAATTTAAATATTTTTGAAATACTCTTTTAAGGTCTTCTCAAAATATAAATATTCCATATTATTTTCCGTCGATATAATATTCTATCAGAGATTCAAGTATTTCTATCAGAAGCTTATTAAAATAACTTAACTAAATTTACAAAGTACACCATTTTTAATATTAGCTACCTTCCTAATAAATCCGTGTTTCTAATAGAATCTTTTTAAAATATCTTTAGTAAACTTACAAAGTATATAGAGGAATATTTATTGCTATAATTAATAACGAAGAAATATTGCTTTACGTTACGTTGCAATAGTGATTCATCTAGTCTGACGTCATGGTTTTCTGTTGAAATTGTATATTGAGGAGAGGATTCATCCAACATATATCTATAAAATAATGTTTTGGCACGGCAGACACCACGGACAAAGGTGTGGTGGGCACTATAGCCTACAGAGCGGAACAATAATGCAACCACTATTGATTAACCGCCGAGATATGTAGATGTTTCCGCAGGCGAGCCCTGAACGAACAGTTCCACCAGTGTTTCGCTTACTGATAAAGCTTATATATAACTCAAACCACTGAAAATATCTTATAAAACACTTCATACTAGTATCGTTGCACGTTGAATAGAAAATCTTTTTGAAAGTTACAAAGCACTGCTTACCTCGTAGCGAGCGGCAATGCGTTTCCCAGGTAGCGAGCGGACAAAACTTAGATTGTACGATTGCTTTGACTCTTTCGAGATAACTTTAGTATATAGAAAATTTAAAATCGGACCGGCTTCAACTTACTTATAAGTAGAACTGGAAATAGATTCCGTGCGTGTACAAATGATCATATCAATATCAGAGATGATATATTGAAACATTTTCACTGCAAATCTTTTAAAACAAAACAACATCTAGAAAAAATATATGCAAGGATAAAGGAAGACGAGTGTTATTTTGTTTCAAAACATTGACGTTTATTGATGTTTCTTAAAATGAACATTATTAGTAAATTATATAAAACGTACTAAAAGATTAATCTAGCAGACTATCGGTGGCGGTCGTCGACGCCAATCTTCCTGAGTCATGAGGCGATTAAGTCATGATTTCATAGAACTGTTACATGCATATACATTTCTGAAATACGTAACCACACTATATAAATAATTATAATTATTTTCTAAATGAAATAATTAAAATTATAACTATCAATTAAATCAATTCGCCATTTTACTTCCTGCAATGGAAGTTAATATAGAAAATATATAATAATTGTTATAATTAATAATATCTTGAGACATCTTACTACATTGATCAGACAATGAATAATAATTAATCAACGTATATGAATTTCTAAATATATAGCAACGTATACAGATAATTCATATCCTGACAACAAATACTTGTGTTAATCATAAACATATTTGTTCTGGGTGGTAATCGACTCCACGATCCTCAGCTCAGCAGTAAGGCTTATTAACCACTGGACCAATAGGCCTATCAAAGTACATATTAGTTGAAAATGTTTGTTTGATTGTGTTGTCATATCTCTAGGTCAGTCAATAGCTAATAAATATAGAAACCAGAAGATCGATAATTTTGCTGATATATTATTCTATCTATAGTTTGTTAAAGATAACAATAAAGAAGAAGATTTTAGTACTGACACATAATACCATGAATAAATAATATTGTCTGTTCCTCAGTTTACATGAACACTTATTATTCATGGTATCTCAGAACACGTGCGCGCTATTTCTCAAACAAATGAATAAAAATCGATGGTAAAAAAGGAACGGTTTATAAAAGTGCATATTATACTGCGCCGTACACCGGGGTGGATACTGGGAAAGGTCGTTAAAACAATAAATATTAGTAGCATAAAGGAACAATAGGGTATGTGCCGATCCTAACATTAGTGAAGACATTGTGCCGGCCGGCGAGCAGCGAGGCGAGCGCCCGCCGCCCATCGAGCCGCGACCGAGCCGCATAATGAGATGCAGTGTTCCTCCAGATGTGGCGCAGGCGCGGCCCAACATCGCTTTTTGTGTTCCCCCTTTTTTATAAACGTCTTGCACACTTTGACAATATCAAATCGGCCTTCGCTATGCATGACTGACTACGTCTTATAGGTACATAACTAAAAAGGAAAGTAATCAGCGGATTACTGTTACAATTTAATCATTAATTCTGCATGCATGCAAACTATATATTTTCTATCGAGTACAGTATTTCTGATATCGTTCTTTTTTCCAAGTATTCTTAACAATCCTACATTCATTGTATATGCATAGATGATAATCATTGTAATGTTGATTGAAACAGCATCACAATATAAATTAAAAAGAAAACTCGTGATGTGTAACCTAACCCAACCTTTCACTCCCTTTCGGCTAAATATAATTTGGAAGTGCGCAGACTAGATTGGAGCTGCGGGCGGAGCCAGCCTCAAGTTTATTTATGTTCCTTTAGTCAGAACTGTTACCTCCTGCCGCCAGATGTTATTTTACGACAGTAACCACTCGATAAACAAATACGTTCACAATCCCACAAAACTATGCCACCACGTTTCAATAAAAACCAATTATTATTATTATACTTTAAGCGAAAAATAACTTATACATCGCAGCGAAAAATCACGTTTTATATCACAAATAACTTATTATTTACGATTGTATATAAAATAATTAATTTCAAAAATAATAACCGATACAAACCGAATCCACACAGTTCCTTAAACTGAAAGAACACTTTAAAACTATTAACACATATGTATATATAAATGTAGATCTTCAAAAAAATTCTTATCACTAAATGAGCAAAGACGACTCCGATATCAAGGCGGGCACGCCCGCGCAGCTCCATACTTCTTTACATTCCATACGAATATAAGCACTATGGGAAGTAAGGAAGCACGGAACTAGCGCACGGCTGTATCTTCACTCTTCTAATATGAAGGTCCCATACGTTAATAGTTCTGGATTGCGGTCAACGGTAAAGTGTGATGGTCGTTGCCGATACGGCGCCATCTTCAGGGATGGCAAGAGGACCACCGCGACGCGAATTTGCCCAAGGCAAGGCTTGTCGTCGCCGAGCGACACGGCGTGATGGCAGCTGGACGAGCACTGGCGGTGCGCTGTGTGCGCACGCGCAGACCAGCTCTAAAAATGGAGTCAACCGGCGGAGTTCGCTTACGAGTTGCGAGTACCATCCATTCCAAATTTGTATTTTCCCGAAATAGACCGGACGGCGAGCGTTCATCGGATCGGTTTCTCGAACGTGCACCGAGCTGCAGCTTGCGGCAACTCGCCGAGTGCACGGCGGAGCCTCGTCCGAACGAACGGCGGAGGATCTTATGTAAGGAACTAACCGCGCCGCGTGACGACCGTTTCGAAAATAAACGTGCACGCAGAGTACGACGCCGCCGCCGGGCGCCACATGTGCGCGCTCCCGTCAGCGTTCCGATGATCGCGCTGGAGGGGAGGCTATTATTAGTAGTACACCATCTACCACTGTCACCTCCCGCGGGGTAGTCGAGCTATACATAGTTCCGATCACAAGATCTGGCAATCCTCAGCGTTCACTGACCTGCTCTGAAACAACACGAACGCTCGATTCAAAGATATTTAATTTGCATTAAACGTGCTCTGATTCATTTTATACAAGTACGAGTAAATAAAATGTCTAGCTTTCCACGAGAAAAAGTCATTGTACGTTCTTTATAGCTGTATGTCGTGTGTAGGTGCCGAGCACGATGTTTGCGAAGTTGAACAGTTCTGAGTAGCAGCAGCAACGTATTGTGGCCGAGAATTCCCACTGCTAGCCGTAAAGCGCGCCATTACGTTCACTCAGTCAATAAAAGAATTTTGGCAAACTTTCATAGACAAACAAGTGGGACGGCGGCCAACTCATCTTTTGTCTGCCTGAAAGCTACATAGTTCAGTTAGCATTTTGATATCGCAATGTTTCAAAGTAGTAAACAGGAAAAATTTATCCTTACATGAAAGTAGATGAACTTTCATAACAGTGACACGTAAATAGATTTATTTTCCTTACAATTGTATTTATTTACTAATAATAAAGTATATGATAACAACAGCATAATTAAAACACATGTAAATGGTGTTTGTTATTACAAGTACATGTTTTTCTTTTGTTACTAATGCATAAACAATATTCGTTTGATTCACAACGCGCTACAACGACGCCGCGCGTAAAACTATCTATCGTATCGTGAATTTCAGTAAGTTACATTGAATTAGTTAAGATGCGCTCGCACGCAAAGAATAGCTACAATGGCCGCAAAGCACGAGCGGCCAAGGAGCGTCTGTTGAATATTAATGTGACATTGTTATTGGCCGCGGCTGCTCGCCGCTGCCCCAATCGGGCATTTCCATAACTTACTATTCTGGATCCGCGAAGAATCAGCTCGTCGATGTAGGAATATAATCGTATGGGCTCCCTACACAACGTATCTGCCCTATATATTCTGTACGATCAAAAGTATACTAAAATTATTCATTATCAGAAAAATGTGTGAGTCGAGTTTAACCACTACTCTATATCGGCGTCTGATCGATGGAGCAACGACGCGCGCGCATTGATTGATTCAATTCACGTCGTAAAATACTATGCAAGCCTCTTTTGATTTAAACCAAACGGTTACGGTTATAGGAAATAATAAAGACTGTGTATTGATCACATGAAAATGTAACCATAATATACTGTAACTGCAAGCCTTACAACTGTGATACAATAAATAAAAAACGTTAGTTGTACTGTACCTGCAAACTCCAAACTAGCCGCTATCAATGACCTCGCTCACTTCAGTATGTTAATGTTCTTTCCGTGTCATAAAACTCATCTGTATTTCAAATGACAACCCTGTAGGTCCCCGTATGTAATACGAGTGGTCGATAGCGTTATTTTATTCATGTGTTTCTCGATCTCAGCTTTTGTCACAACAACGGCCCTCTTAAGAATGGCACAGAGAGAGGAAATACAAGTTAACTTTAAAGTTACTATTTAGATGTGTAAATTTCATGTCACAGTAATTAATGTACAAATATCTTCAAAATAAATCCAAATAGTAAGAAATCCAACATAGAAATATTCCAATACTTAACAAACGTTTACTCATAATTGATCAACAATAAATAGTTAAAAATATCGCAACTGAAAAAGTCGGAAGCGTCAAATAATAATTGTTACTTTTTATGCATAGTCTAAATTTACATTCATTATTTATATTTATTTTAATTTGATATAAGTCTGTTCATTGCGTTCCTTTTAGATCACTGCTTCGCTTAATATTTTTAGGGACCAGCATCGCACTCTCCGTGATCTAATAATTTATCACCGAGTCGTAATTATACTTGTGACTCAGACCTTCATTAATGTGCCAGCGCATCCGATAGGAAGATCCGCATGGTGTAGTAAATAGCTACTATTTGGGATCACGGAAGTGTAGTCATTTTTTTAGATGTTCCTAATAATTGACTGACTTTTATATAAATTATGTAAATTTCTACCTGACAAAAGTTCTGCTAGGCTTCTATGTTCTGACGTAAATATGATGTAAGTAAAGGAAAGCTTCCAATTAGGCTGTAACGGTGTTCGTGCCAATCTGTCAGTGACATGGCATGTATAATATTTGAAGTGTATTTATTATATGTACCTACTAAGTAATTGATCGTCATATTAAGACATTTTTTTTCTTCACTTTTACTACAAAACCTGATAAAAATGTGCAATAAATATAAATCCATCTTGTCTAACTAATAACAAAATTACAGAGATAACTTCGTTTTATTATGAGAAAGTTCGTATCGATAAAAGCTATCTCAAGAATATAGATAAACATCTTTTTCCCCTCAGACGTACTGTCTCGCGTAAATCCTAAACCCGTGGAGTTGCAATTATTTAAGTTAAGATACCGCATTGTTTCATCGAACTTGGGGAGGGATCTCCCCCTACTTCAACATTTCTTTGTAAATTCTACCCTGTAGCAATACTTCACGAGTGTTCGGGAAACTATTGTACTTTGATAGTACATTGAAACTATACAGACGTCTTTTACACTAAACGATATAGCAGAGTAGATTTTCTTATTAAGGAACAACAAGAAATACTTGTAATTATCGCAGTAAACTTAACCTTTATATTTTTTTTGTAGATTAGTACGACTTTGCGGTCTATTCATGGTCAACGAGTTGACGTTGATATCGTAGTTTGTTAATACAAATTGGAAATTGCTAAGTGTGTAAATGAAAAGGGTGAAAAGGTGGCATTCTTGGACCATGGTCTGACACAAATATCTACTACCAATTATGCAAAAATAAAATTAACGACACGCACACACTTATCTACTTAATTATCCCACTTTTGAACTCTAACTCAATATTATCATGTTCTTTCCCTAATTCATTTTTACCCTAATGAAATATAAGCTCACCTCGATACATACCGTACCGACTCTCGTAGGTACTATACGCTACGTGCACCAAGTGCTTGTCTCGAACGGAAGCGGGAACGCTGCTTTTGAATTATGACAACAGCACTTAGTTTTAATGTTACTTTTGAAAATTGCGTCTTGTATCTGGTGCACTATAAAATATTGTAATGCGCACTATACATGCCCACGATGCTCCTAGGACTTGCAGTTTTCTTCTTGAGCTCAATTAGATGCCCATCTGGCATGATACCGGCGTCACACATCGAAGAATCAATCAGGTCTCTGATATTGCAATTGTCTACGTGAAAACAAAGAAAGCTTTTACTCACATATTTAAATTGTTACGGTTTGCCGTAACACTCCTAACAACGTCTCCAATAAAAACTTCAATTACAACATCTAATTATCTTGTCCAATCAATGAGTGCTGTAAGAACATATTATGTACAATTATACTATGTGTATAGTGCACATTTATTGCGAGAGAGCTCGACTATTGAACATATTCCAATCAGGACCTATTAGTGTTGATGACAGTACATTGACATCAAACTGAA
Organism: Passova gellias; assembly: GCA_018249975.1. Classification (NCBI taxonomy): domain Eukaryota; kingdom Metazoa; phylum Arthropoda; class Insecta; order Lepidoptera; family Hesperiidae; genus Passova; species Passova gellias. The sequence goes on from DWUN01000382.1 coordinate 8,697, forward strand.
TTGTGCGTTTCTATGGCTGGTGTTTAATTACAAAAACGCATTATTACAATGGCGTCATTCCAATTTCAATGAGAAACGAGTCGGATATAATCTAAGTAATTGCCCATCGACCGCAAAAAGCTACGTGTAATTACATCCAAATACGTAATGAATTTCATACCACACCATACTCTCACGCTTTCAGCAAAACGAAAAGGGACATTTTAATCAAGTGATTTATTCACACAGAAGATACTTGTAGGTACATTTCAATTAACATTCGTATAAATGAATGCAAAATTCTTCAAGTGAAACAAAGTTAATTTGTTGTCTCTAGTGAGACTTTCCGTGTAGCCGTTTTATTTGACATTCGTGTGAAACCATCACATGTTTGAACATACGATGATATTATGTCCCTCAAATGATTTCGTTTAAAGGAATCCATTTCGACAAACGTATAAATCGTCACCTAACTTACCGTTTTTATAAAACAAAAAGAAAAACAATATTAGGTATTTCGTATGCAGTAGGCGCACTAATGTAACATGGGTTCACATACTCTATTGATGCGGTCTCATTAATGGCACTAAAATATGCGTCTAAACTGTAAATTAGTTGCAATGTACGATGCACTATTGATTAGAGTGGATGATGCGTGATGCGATGGCGGCGAGAGGCGCGCGAGACGCGGTGCGCGGAACGAAACTGTTGAACGTAGGCCGGCGGCCGCGCGCCGTCCACGACGTTTGACCTTATTTAATTAGTTCGTTCGTTTTTACTCTTTGAACGTAACACGCCATATTAAAATGTGTGCTGCCTAATTTATTGTTGCCATCTACACGATCATTAAGCTTAAGTACGCATGCGACGAACAAATTTACATCGGCGTTCAACAATCAGCAAAAACTCTTCGTTCGCACGTCGAATTTTCTATAACTTTTTTGTAGTATCCGTCGTGCATTTAACCTTTCGTTTTGATTTAGAAACAGAAATGTTGACTTGGTCTATTTCTGTTTTTGAGTTCATCCACCTCGTTGTTGCCTATATCTTGTCACAACAATAGTATAATTTTATAGAATACTTATTTTATCATCGCTATAAGGTGAGCAAGAAATATATAAATAAGGTGAAGCCGATTATATCGTATTTAAATTAAGAAAACAAAAACATTGTTACCAAGTCGAGAGAGTTAATAATAAATCTCAGCAAGAGGTCCAGAATTGTGCCCGACTGCGTGGGGGTCGATTCCGAAGCTCAGCCGTTGTAGTTAAACAAAACTTGGTTTTGGCTTGGCTTACCACTTTGTATATTTTAGTTGGTTTAGTTAATTTGTACGTTTTAAACAAGTAATAAGAGAAAATTTGTAATCTTTTGGCAACATTTTGGTAATTTTGGAACTTTTGTGTACAATTACATACGTCAATTATTTGTTTAGAATCAACTTCGTCAGATAATATATAGCCTGAGGGGGAAATATCTATATACCAACTAGAAACATGATACTGAAAAAATTTCGCAAAATTAAATTACAATGATCTTTCATAAGTATAATATAAAAGTTGTATTAAGTAATTGGCGAGCTTGGTTACAACATGTCAGAAACAGACGTCTGACCACCAACCATTCAGTCGGATTGGTGACCACGAATTGTATTTTAACTTGTTGATATGAGAAAATAGAAATCATTAGTATAGTTCTAACGAGGACATAATATCTCAACCGTTATTCAATAACTTCAGCGCTATGAAGATAATGCTGGGCAAGCTGCCGCGGCCGTGGATCGTGGACGACGCGAAAGACGACGGCTACACGGCGCTCCACCTGGCCGCACTCAACAACCACGCGGAGGTAGCCGAGCTGCTGGTCCGAGGCGGCGCGCGCCCCGACCTGCAGAACGCCAACCTGCAGACCGCGCTGCATCTCGCCGTGGAGCGCCAGCACACGCAAATCGTGCGGCTGCTCATCTCGCACGGTGCCGACCTCAACATCTGCGACAAGGTGAAACATTCTTCAACATTATCCGCTTTCTTAATCGTCAACTGGAAGGGATAGATTAAATTATAATAATGATGATAACGATTGTCCCCGTTATTATTATTGTCCCTCGTCATATGTACTGCTATTCCTCCAACAGCTGATCTCCCTTACTGTACGATAGATGCAGCTTAAGCACATCCACCATTATTTACATAATGGCCTACAAATAACCAGCACTCCATCTAAGAGCCTGATTATTTTTGTATTTATTCATATTCTTAGACAAACACATCGCATAGCTCGAGACTCTCCAAATATACTTTTTGAAATAAACGTAGAATATTTCAAATGTTGTACAGCGACGCAGTGCCGTCTGTGTTTTGTCATGTGATTTTTGACAGACACTATAAAATAGATATAGATATATAGAAAAATATATGTTAATTCACATTCAGTCCCAATATAGTCGCACTAGTTCTATTATTTCTATGTAATCTACTGCAAAAGCGTCTCATGTATCTTACGTTTTTCTATGTATTTTTCAATGTGGCACGTATTTGTTCAAATGTAACAAATGATGCTGGAGCTCCCGGCGCGAAGTATTGTCAGATTTGATCTGCATTGTGGCTACGTTCAAACTATACCGACAGGCCGTGCTTACGTCCAGCGCTAACAGCGATTCCCAGTCATCGAGATAAAAATTGATTGAACAGTCTGTTACAAACGACTCTCTTTGGAGCTCGATGAAATTAAAAAATCACCCGCGGGAGCAAGATCGTTAACAAAACCAATTTTAATTTTAATGGAAGAGTAACGATCGCTGAATATAAAATTATTTTACATAGCATTTTTTCGAATACGTCTACAATTACAGTCTGCACCAAAAGATAAATAAACAGACAGGGATACAAAGTAAAATTACATACAGAAAGAAAGAAAGTATTTATATTGTTATTGAAATTATTTCTAATTTAACAAAATTATCATTACTTCCTTCAAGAAACCAAACAAAATCCATTTTACAGCCGATAAAACATTTTTGTTCCCATTTTATTCGTTTCCGCCTGTCTTTATTAAATAAACCAGTACCACATATCGTATTAGTCCACGACACATTAATAAATATCTATTTTTATCATCCACAAGTTTTTCACAAATCTACGTTTGATAAAGTACTTTGAACTTGTTCAATAAAATGTGAAATACAAAAGTCAATTAAGTTTTTGTCACAGCCATGAGTCAACTCTATGAATGAAATCTCTCTTATATCTCTTAACGTTTTAATCAAAAGTAAATAGACTTAATATTCACCACATTTCTTTAGTCTAAACGAAAGAGTAAAGCCGGGAACTCGTTACGTAATCCAATTATTCTCAGCTATCCTCCGTATCCTCGTAACGTGACTTTGCTTTGAATTAAAGCTTCTTGACGTTTGTCTAAATATTTAAAATCGTTCTAACGACCGCTTTTTAAACGATGTTTTCAATATTTGATATACTGATTAAAATATCCAGTATTGAATTTAAATTCTGTCTAATAGCAATAGAATTTTAATATGTATATTGTACATACAGGTTAATAAGACACTACATCAGACAAACACATCTACTTGTAGATATTGCATTGTATTACAGATGTCATCTAATAATTTCAAGATTCTATTTGAATATATAACCAGAAAATTCCAACAACAATTTATCGATGTCTCGCGCATGCTCTTCGACTACGAAGAGTCATGCGTACGCATAATTCACTATAAACCGTAGCGCAAGCGAGCTCTTTAAATAGATGTGCTTTTGATCTGAATTTACCGCTATCATGCATTATTAACATGTGAGCGTCGTTGTTTACAGTGAATGTATAAGAAAATCATGCTAGTACGATACGAATTAAAAACACTCTCATATTGGTCATGCTTTCTCGGCCCAACTGTCAACCAAACTTTGTTATGTCGTGTTTTTAACGTATGTTATTTAAATGCCGATAGTTTTTCGTTGAGAGAATGTTACCTCTGTAATTAATTTGTATTTATAGGGACATACTTGAGATAGTAGTGTGGCGAGATATGATTGCCTGCAAAAGCATCATAATCTAAATAATATTCTGAAATATACATTTTAGTACTGTAAGCTTTAGCATACATATTTGCAAAATTTCATTTGCGATTGGTGGTTTTGTTAAGACAAATATTTGTATAGGAATATGGACATTATTTGTTTGCCGTATAAGGCGATAATCGGCACTTACATTTCATATTCTGTTTTAAGTCCGTTTGCTTAGGCTTTCTTCGTTTCCAAAGACACTCGAGTAGGAGTTGTGAACGGTTTGCATGACGGATTGCAGTGGTGCGTGTTGACATGTTTGGCATGCGTTCCCCAGGATGGCGACACTCCGCTGCACGAAGCGCTGCGCCATCACACGCTGCAGCAGCTGCGGCGGCTGCAGGACGCGCGCGACGCGCCGCTGCTCACCGGCCTCACGCACGCACACGACAAGAAGTCCAGCGCCTCTATCGCCTGCTTCCTCGCCGCGCACGGAGCCGACCTTACCATTAAAAATAAGAAAGGTATTAGTACTAACAGAAATCAGTGTAAATTTGTACGCCGTAAAAGGCTCGAACGTATAATACTATAACACCTTTATATGTACTCATATTTGTGCAAATAAACGTCTTTGTTCTTGTTTTTAACATCACCTAGTTAACATTTTGTGGCTTCGTAGTGGTTCCTAGTAGTAAAGTAGAGTGCAGAGGAAAAGAAAGGGAATGACGTCGCCGAAAGCGTCATGCTGTTGGCCGTCTCGGCATACGAGTCGGCATTAAAACCAGATCACGCCACTACCGGTTTTTCATCCAAAAATGTTGGTAGTTTTCTTCACGTTCATCAATACCTATATCATATTCTACATATGTTTTGAGAATTTTCGTTCGTAATAATTACAAATTTATGATTTAAATTCTAGGGCAGACTCCACTTGACCTGTGCCCAGATCCGAACCTTTGCAAAACGCTCACAACATGTCGCAAAGAAGGCACAGGGATGACCAGCGATGGGACGCCCGAAAGCGACTCCGGATCGTTTAGCGGCGCGGCCGCCGCCGCCGCTGCGACCGCCGCGGACGCGCCCGCCGCCGACGCCGCTCCGCCCGGCGACCCCACGGCGGACGAGTGCCTCGTGTGTTCGGACGCGAAGCGCGACACGCTGTTCCGTCCATGCGGACACATTTGTTGCTGCTATGTGTGCGCCGCGAGGGTGCGTGTTTTTGCCTTAATAGAGCATCATTTATTTCAGCTGCTCAAAAGTGGCAAAGGCCATCAAATTCTACTTGTATAAACGTTTTTCCACAAGAAACAAGCAAGTGTCCAACACATATTACGTTCGATCGTTTAACACCGCACGGTGGCTGGTCTACGAGGTTTAACCTGACCTTTATTTTGGATATTTTGTATCACTCTGTTGGACATGGATCGGTCATTATTAAAAAAAAATTCAAAACCGGCCAGATATATTGAGATTCATATCTTTATGACATGGCATTACCTGATTTAATCCTTTTTTTATTTTTAACATCATGTTACTTTTTGCTGAATATTGCTTGAAATAGTAACATCGGTCATGAGAATGAGTGTGCACGAGATGACATAATCGAACATAAGTATCGTCCCGTGTCAGGTGAAGAAGTGCCTGGTGTGTCGCGCGTGCGTGTCGTCCCGGCAGCGCGTGGGCGAGTGCGTGGTATGCTCGGAGGCGCCCGCCACCGTGGTGTTCCGGCCGTGCGGCGACGTGTGCGCGTGCGCCGGCTGCGCGCCGCTCATGCGCAAGTGTGTCACGTGCCGCACGCCGCTGCAGCCCGCCCCCGCCCCCACCGGCCCCAGCCCCGCCGCCGCCGCCGCCCTCAGCCCCGCAGCCGCCAAGATCGATTGTAATATTGCGCATATATGTATTATATTTATATTTTTCGTTAATAACTGAATTGTCAATCCAATCAAAGTGATCTTGACAGTTCGGTTGAGGCCTGGAATCCGTTAGTTCAATTACCACTCGAAAGAAGTAATTACGCCACGAGCTCGAGCTGTACATTAAGAATTGAGGTAAACTATAAGTCGTGTTTACAATAATATAATGAAACTATTTAAAATAGAGGATATTCTAGAAGAGGATATTCTAGAAGAGGACATTCTAGAAGAGGATATTCTAGAAGATGCCACTGGCGGCGATAATGTATCGATCCCATTAACATTTATACAGTATCATAATTTTGAGCTAAGTGGGTGATTATGGTAGCACGAAATGCAAAGATAGGGAGATCATTGAAGGTCGGCTAACTATAAACTGATAACCGCCAGGGACGTATCTGTAATGTTCCCAGTGGAAAAGGAGAGCGGCAGCAACCTGGCCCAGGTGCAAGTGAACAAGGGGCAGCCGGCGCCGGCGCCCGCCGCTCCGCACCACATGAACAACGGCTCCCGCCCGGCGCACGCCGCTACGCCCGCGCCCGCCGCCGCGCTTCCCGCCGCCGCGCCCCCCGCGCCCGCCGTGCCCGCGCCGCCCTCCGGTGCCGGGCCGCACCAGCCCGACGTGCAGAAGCTACAGCAGCAGCTGCAGGACATTAAGGAACAGGTGAAAATATTTCCTCAATAATCATACGTATGTAGCTCTTGTAGACTCGATGTTCCCACAATAAGAGCAGAACGTATCCCGTGTAGTAACCGCCGGTATTACACTTTCACTTTTTATTTTTTTATCATTAATTGACTTTCCACAATAAGTTTTTAAATAAACCATTATTTGGGATCAGATGCACGAATGCTGTTCACGACGGAAAGCTAGATCCAGAATCCAGAAGGCGTTCTGCCACGGCAGATATTTTAGGATCGCTGGTTTGGACTGGGCATTCTCTGTTTAGTAATTTATAAAATGCCAAAGAAATGGGTTAATTAAAATAGCTCTTAATATTATCAGTTAGTTGCTCAAGTCGTCGTCGTTTTTTTGGAGAATAGTGTAAAATATATGTGGAATAAAATAGCATTGTATCGTGTGTCCGTGTCGGCAGACGATGTGCCCCATTTGCCTGGACCGGCTGAAGAACATGATCTTCCTGTGCGGCCACGGCATGTGCCAGATGTGCGGCGACCGCATCGCCGTATGCCCCATCTGCCGCAAGCACGTCGAGAAGCGCATCCTGCTCTACTAGCGTACTACTACTGCTACTACTAGCCTCCGAGCGACATTCTCCTAGCGATAGCCTACTCGAACGCACCATGTCTCCAGGCCAGCCAGTTCGTCGACATGTAGTGATTTAGCGACACACGATATCATGATTCTTGCGATCGAAATAAACAATGTTTAATTTTGTACAAAGTTTATTTACATTTAAAAGTATAATGTAAAATAGAGATTGGGTAAGATGAAATATCACTAAATCGATTACGATAAGTTTGTTTTCCTTTTTTGATGGTATTTAGCAACACCATCATTTTCACGATAGGATTTTTCTTGGGAAATAATATTTTCGGACTATAATGTTTGACAGGCTTGTAACACTGACAACTAGGTATGCTAAATTAACATCTTTTTGTTTAAAAATGAACTAGGTTCCTGTTTACGATTCTTAAAAAACTAATATGAAATTCGGTATTTTGTTTCGCCTAACGTCCAACAAGTTTTCCCATCGACAAATTCATCTTCATGCGGCAACAACGTGTGCGTTTCGTAATTCCAGAAAAGTCAGAACAGCGTAAGGTTAGGTTGCTGCTAGATCGCCCCCCGCCCCGCCCGCACACTTCTCGCGACCCCGCAACCATCCCCCCCACCCTCGACGTGAGAGTGTCACCAACGAATTGTACGGCCTGCAAAAAGGTCAATTCCTGATCGGAAGTACTATTCAAACGGCCTGTTGCTGAAAACTGATATAAATGCATCTTTGTATCTCTGGATTACACTTTTCAGCATTGTGTTCAAATTTTTAGGTATTAGATGACTATTGGCCGCTGCGCATAAGAGAGATCAGGTAATGAAGTTGATATTACAAGTAAGCTATCGACTATAGTGGAAATATAACTCAATAGGCATGTTAATTCAACATAAATGTCGCCAATCTTTTCAAGCGATCACACGATTTTTGTAATGCAATAATATTACGCAGTAAACATTACGTGTAAAGAAATACAAGATTGCTAAATAAAAGGGTTTTTATCTATTCACATGCAACGGAAGTGGAATTATATCACTTATCAATGATTCATACACAATATACAATGTAATGTTATAATCTGTATAATACTTTTCTGTATATGTATTTACTGAAGTTATTTATAGATAGAAAAGAAAAATGTTACAAACCTAGGTTTCCAGTGTCAGTAGATGAGATTATATTAAATGTTAATTGAAAATTAATGGTTTTAATATTTTAATTATTGTATTGATAGTTTGTAAGTTTCATATATGCAGGTAAAAGTTGTTATATTGCCTTGAAATTCCATGTCAATCAAAATATTGTTGTCATGTAACTTTTTAGGGTTCCGGACCTTGAAAGGAAAACACTTTGTTTTATATAACAGCAAACAGGCAGACGGGCAACCTGATTAAAGTTGTATTTCAGACATTACGAAGAATTTTGTACACAATAAACGATTGCCAATCTACTGCTATGGACTGAATTTGTTAAAATTGTTATTGTAATGTAAAATAATTGAAACCTGGGTCTTAATGGTCCTTAAATGCATTTATTACTATAGTTGTGGTGTACAAAGAAAAGAAGCCAGTTGTCAACAATTTCTGAACATTTATTCGATACAATCGATGTTATGGTTTTAAGCTGTTATTTTAGGCACAATTTAAGTTGTTATGTCAGGTTTTAAACTGATTGAGGAACTGAGTATATTATAAGACAACGGGAACAAATTTGAAAATTGGTTTATCTGTTTGTTATGTTGTTACGTCTTGAAGAATCGTTAAATTTGTATGACTTTAAATTTATATTATTGTGAAATCCAAAATATCGTATGTAGGAGACGTTCTTCGGTGTAGAATGTACAATAACATGCTCTCGTAAATATAATCATCAAGTTGATCAACAAATAGTGTAAAGTTTGTGTTTTGTGTTTAAGAGGCTCGAGCACTGTGAAATAATAATTTAATATTTTCACTTATCAGTCATCTATCACACCACACGTATTTAATATTTTTTATCTTCTATACTGTACTGAAAATTTGTGTTGTATTGAATTTTTTATGGTACAGCATTAAATGTGTATTTAGGTAGGGATTATTGGGTGAATCGAACAATGTTTGTAGCATGTATGTCCATGTAAGTGTTAAGATCGTACCAGTCTTGGTTTGCAACACTTCTGGGCACATTGGCTTTGATGTATATTTAGATGATTTTTCATAAATTTACATCGAAAGTGACGTAAATAAGTAAACCAAACTTATGAAAACTGTATTTAAAAAGAACTTAATTTATGTACTGTATTTATATGATAAATAAACTGTTTAAGAAATTGAACTTTTTTATTTGAGGAACTTTGAACACATTGTATTTTTCAAAACACTTAAATCACGAGTTATACAAAACAATTCGCAATCTTCCCATAAATTAATTACTATCCTCACTACAATAAGTCACGACCATTCATCCCGTGTAGTTAGAAACCAAGGCTTGCTCGTAGCCGGGTTGAGAGGCCGCCTTGTACCGGCGGGGCGGCGCCGCGCCCGCCTTGTCCTCCTCGCCCTCTGCACCGAAGTCGGCGACGCGCTGACGCAGGATGTCGTGCGTCAGGTCCTTGACCTTAAACGACAAGTACGAGTCCTTGGCCAGCTCGCTCTCTTCGCGGCGCTTGCAGTCGCTAAAGTATAGCGCGGACAGGCCCTGCAGCTCCGGCGACACCGCGCAGTACACCACGGTGCCGGCTGCTTGCCGCTAAAGTTAAAAAAGCGGACACTCGCTGGTTATCATTGAATTAAATACGGGGAATTCTAACAACAGTAACATTCATAGTCACCACACGAGGGAAATTGGTTTATTTACTAAAACAAAATGCGTTGTTGAATATAGTTTTAAACGCATGAAGTGCCAGGATTTATGCCATATTTTAATACAATTATTATTATAGTCGCCACAAAATACGTTATAACGTTTCTCGCTCAATAAACGTCGAACAAGAGACCGAAAAGTCAAGTTTGTTGTAGAAACCTAATTGTATGGTCATAGGCAACCAACAGCAATCAATACAATTTATAAAGAGTATTAAACATACACGTGTAAATACATTACACTTTCTCTCTATCTCTCTCTCCCCAAAAACAATTTATGTTGCATCGAAAATTCAGTAATGTTGATGTTGCTATATTTTATTAGTCGGTATGTGAAGAGGTCAGATCGTAGAGTTGTAAGCTAAAATCGAATCTTCTTTTCCAAATAACTACAATATATCGACTACAAATTGTTTTTCTAAAATGTTTATAACATAAACATAAAAGTTGATAAATCACAATGTAAGCCTTTAAAAATCTTCTTTATTTTGAATCGATTTGTCGTAAAAATCGATTCGATTTTTGCTTTGCGTTTCTTTACATACAACTCTAGTGTAGTTTAATTTAAAGTGTACTTCACTTACGATTGATTTGGAGAAGGGCCTCATAAAATTGTAAAGCGCCTCGTACACCCACCAGTTACGACACAGTTTTGTTTTGACGAACGATCCGGGATTAGCACAGAACACCATTTTGTTTGTCCCCAACCAGCGATAGCCTAAGTAGTGCATTGCCAGATTACAACAAAGCTTTGATATATTATAAGCTTTTATAGATGTATATTCTTCTTTTGTTAGCGAAAGATCATCTAGAGTAGGCATTAATGTTTTCTCAATAGGCCAATTTATATTTCTGAAATATTTACATTATTTTACACACTCACCAACTTTTTTCTACTCATTATAAATACACTTACACATACACTTGTCTCACCTATGGGATTCCGTAGACGTAAACACAATTCTTGCATCCGGCGCAAGAAGCTTTTCGATACCCATAAGTAGATAGTATTGGCTCAAGTAATTGACCTGGAAGGTTGTTTCCAGACCGTCTTCTGTCAGCGACCAGGGCAAACCAAAAGTTGCAGCATTCAAAATCACCACATCTATTTTGCTGGGATAGAAGTAAAAAGTACGTGAGGAAAGGTGCAACGATGATGTCAAAAAAAGACCGATCTAACATTAAGTTTTTATATAATTCATTGTACAGTAATGTATACGTGAAAATAATTAATTATTAAAACCATACATACAAGCTTTATGATGATGATGATACTGTATGATACCTATAGGGGAGAGTAGGTAATAAGGTAATATAACATGGATCGGCTTCAATTTGCTTCAGAAAACTATTTACTAGTTTAGAGTTACGTTCTTCTGGGATTCAAGAGATTACGTTTTCATGACGATGTGAAACGAAGGTCGTCTTGATGCCAGAGGATGCAAAATCTGTGTCGTTTTGGTGACCATCTTCAGCATAACAACAGTTCAGTAATAAAAAAAACACTCAAAAAATTACCGTAAAGTTGGCCATTTTATACACCTTTGATCGGATATTATTTATAGCTTACTTGTGATCCTTAATAATATTCTCACAGCAATTCTTAACAGATGCAAACGATGCTAAATTTACTTCGTACAAATTCACCAAGTCATTCCTTTCGCATACACTTTTAGCGACGGAACCGGCAGCGTACGTGTTACGGCAGGCCATAAGAACCTTACAGTGGTGAGAACTCAAACATCGTGTTACTTCCAAGCCAATGCCACTGTTCGCGCCAGTTATTAAACAAGTTTTGTCTTCTAGATTTATGTCTTTCGCCACCTACAAGATGATCTATATTAGGCATAAGTAACTACAATGCTAGAATTTATACAAATCAGTTACCTTGATCGTCGCACAATTTTAAATTATGAGACTACGAAAGCTACGCATAATTCAAAACAGGAAAGCCCGTGGTAAACCTGAGACTAAAAAAGTAAACGCAAAGTCCTTATATACAACCTATGGGCATATTTGTTACAGCATGCTTAAAAACTACACGATCACAGAATACGTCAATCTCTATTATTCTACTGCTGAACATAGAACTCTTCTAAGCTATATAACACACTCGGTCCCCGCTAATCTTTCCTTCTTAATGTTGTCGATCCATAAGGCCGTTTGTTGTCTCCACTGAATAACCTGGTTGCTCCAACAGGCTCTGCGACATACGTACCCAGCCTACTGCACCTTCAGCTTACTATTACTATATTGATTACCTTGGTTCTCTGCAGCATATATACAATCCAGACTTGATCATCCAGTTCATTCCATAGCACGCTCAAATAACTTAAAATCTAATCTCAATGTCGCGTCGTTTCTGCAGCGTAAGTCATACCCGGTAAATGTATTTTATAAATGATGCTCATGATTTTAAAGAATTAATCATCTCTACGAGTACATTCCTACACAAAGATATCAAACCTCGTCTGTTGAAGGTCCATGAATAAATTTTAGTTCTAAATTCCTTTGCATAGCGTTCGAGCAACTTATTAGTGCATCTTTCCATATTGCCGTATTGATGCCTCGTTTCATAGTAGGTATTAGTGTTCTACTGTAAAATAGTAAGTATACATGTAGATATTATCGCAAAATAGGTATCTAAATTTGACATTCAATAAATTACGAGTAGGTACGTACCCACTCTCTGCGCTTATCAAAGATACTTACCACATAAATATACGTTTAAACATAATTATGTACGTACAAATTAACACGTAATTATGGTTATTATTATTATTATTACAAACTGAAGCTAGAAATAACCAATTTATTGCTTAATCCTCCAAGACAATTTCTTTATATGGGGATAAAGACTATTTTTAAATTTCAATGGACATGAATTGAAGTGCCTGTTTAGATTCAAATTAAAAAATATTGTTATGGAGGTTTTAATAGGATAAATAAATTATTCCGACAGCGACGGAACGCATTAATAAATAAGATTTCAGAAATAGTTATTTTAAAACCCTTACACCAAAGTCCAGCTAAGTAAGCTGTTTTGGCCAAAATATATATATTAAGTAAAATTGAAATGTACTGAAAATGCCACTAAAATTTATTTTGATGCCACTTAAAGTGGGAAAGTTTATTTTTCAATGATACATTGAAAACCGCATTCTAGTAATTGTTTGACTCCACTTTAAGACACATTGCAATTAAAATGTATATCAAGTATTTTTGTTGTGTAGATATTTAAAAACTACATATGTATATATAATAGCATTATAATCGTAATAGGTTATTGACCATTATAATATCCCAGTTGAGTCACAAAAATTCAAAATCGTCTCTTTTCCTTGCATGACCATATATTTTTAAACTTTTATAACACAAGGGCAAGTTTATTTTAGAAACCCGGATTTTTGTACCACGTTGATAACGGTATATAACATAATATACATTTATAACAAGTTACTAGGCTCTTAGTAAGTATTGTTCTCTACTCAAGTTATTCGTTAACCATAGTCTGGTTGCAGCCCAGTGTTGTTTCGTTCGTATTCAACAATAAGGTGAATATTTATTACAGGTGCCATAAATGTATGACCTTCGAGGAGTAAAGTCGGAATATTTTTTTTACTAAGTCTAAGCCTCTGAATATAAATCTTATAATCGCCTAATACCTAAACTATAAAAAAACACAGGTGAAAAATACGCAGCAAAATAGCTGGATAATTAAATTATACGTAAACTTCATTGAAATTCATTGAAAAATTGTCATGATGTCAATGCATCCGAAATGACATCATTTGTAACTGTCAATTCTGTCACAAGTTTGTCAAGTTGTCAGTATGCTAGAGCACGAATGTTATGATTTCCTATTTGTTTGTTTATTTTATTAACCACAAAGGAAATCTTTTCTAAAACAAAGTAATAAAATACAAAACAAGGAAATGGATAAACGTGGGAAACGACAATATTCCTCGTCTGATTCAGATAGCGCTGAAGAGAGTCGCATAAAAGATCTTAAAGAACGAGATGAGTTCGCTAAAAGGTTGCGAAATCGTGATGAGAGTAAAGTTAAGAAGGTCGTAGAAGGAACTAACAAACGGTCGTATGAAGAGGCAGCCAAACGGTTGAAGTTAGAATCAGAAGATAGAGACAAAATACTTCCAAAACTCCGTGTTCAGTCGCGCCGCAAGTATTTAGAAAAGCGCAAAGACGATAAAGTGGTAGAACTAGAAGCAGACATAGCAGATGATGAATATCTTTTTGATGAAAGTGTGTAAGTATTATTTGGAGACTGTATTTAAATTACATATTATGTATGAATAATTCTATCTCACTTTTTATTTATTTTCATACTCCCTTTTACATTATTTGTGTTTGGTTTATATTTGCACATCAATATGTAGAAAGGCTTAACAAGCCGATATGTCATATAAGAATAAATAAATATATTTCACAACTAATTCCAATCAAGTTTTATTGAAATTGTAACAATCTTTCTATCAACGTCTTTGTCTGGTTTGGTGTTTGATTAGAAATAAGTTTTACAAATTATCACTACAACAATATTAATATTTTATCCTGGGTATTCCCAATTTCTGCAAAAAAGATTCTCAATCGAGCAATTGAGACCTATGTATATCTGTAAAACCATAACAAATAAATATTGTCAATGTTTTAGATTAACTGAGAGGGAAAGAAAGGAGAGAGAGCACAAAAAGACATTACTACAATTAGCCAAGGAGCATGAGAAAGCAAGAGAATTGGAAAATGTCCAAAGATATCACATGCCTCAGGACCTTGGAAAGGGTGAAAAAGGTACCAAAACTGTCTTGTTTCTTTTTGAACTTTTCTTTAGATATAAACAATAGGTACTACCAATTCTTATATTTTTTACTAGCTGTGCCCGCGACTTCGTCCGCGTGGAATAGTTATTTTGGGCATCATTTAGTCTACTATAGC
>DWUN01000383.1:0-23443 GCA_018249975.1 Passova gellias
CTTTAAATTGTTCTAGCGGATTTAACGCCATTTTGACCCTGTATACTTAAACTGCAGCAGTAAATAAAGTATAAATTTTATAGAATAAAGTCAAGAATTAATATAAGGAGCTCTGTATTATTATAGCATTAACATATTAACAAAATATACAATTAAAATGCAAATTATAGTCAGCTACCAATCTTATTCTAAATTCTTGACTTAACATCTTATTTTAACTATAATTTAATTTTAATATGAGGCAATTATGAACGAAATAGATTTTACTAATCCACCTTTAAATTTAGAACAGGAATGTGGTAACGGGTACATCAAGTTTACAGATTATTCTTCTAATCCAGACACTGGTCTTTTCCACATGGCAGGTGAAATGCTAAATGAAAGCCATGATGTTATAGGAAATTTCACTGGTGATGCTTACATTTATAATTTCCATATAGATGATCACAATATGAACATTCAACTCTGCATGGAAATGGACTGCAAAGGTGATATAAAGAAAATTCTTTCTTTGTAGAAAGAGTAGGCTTCTCTGTTGTTTCTTGCAATATAGAAGCCACTTATTACAACAAACTTTAAAAACATCACATTTTACATTACAATGAATTTTTGTTTCTTGTTAGATAGATGAAATTCACATTATCTTGGTTATTAGAGTACTTAGAAACCAATGCTAGTTTAGAGGAAATTACTGATAAATTAACTCACATAGGGTTGGAAGTAGAGAATGTGATCGACAATTCCAGATTGGCCGGGTTTGTTGTTGCAGAAGTATTAGAAGTCGCACCTCATCCAAATGCTGATAAATTAAAATTATGTAAAGTAAATGATGGAAGTAAAGTTCTGCAGATAGTCTGTGGAGCAAAGAATGTTAGAGAAGGAATGAAAACCGTATTTGCATCTCTTGGCAGCACATTACCAAAAAGTTACTTTACAATTAAGCTTGCAAAAATACGAGGAGTGTTAAGTGAAGGAATGCTCTGCTCTGCTTTCGAACTTGCGCTGACTCAAGATGAAAGTGAAGGAATCATTGAGCTTTCTGATGATTATAAAGTAGAAGATAAATTTTTCAATTGTGATCCTGTAATTGATATAAACATCACTCCAAATCGTGGAGACTGCCTAGGCGTTTATGGAATAGCACGTGATCTAGCAGCAACTGGAATTGGGACACTCAAGACTTTAAGCATTACACAACTTACCTATTCTATGGCCTCACCAATAAACGTCAAAGTCATCGATGGGGAGAGCTTTATTAGTGGAATATACATCACCAATGTAAAAAATAAAGAGAGCCCAAAATGGCTGAAAGATAAATTGGAATCGATAGGAATGCGCTCCATTTCTGCAATAGTTGATATTACTAATTACATCATGATATCCTTTAATCGCCCAATGCATGCATATAATGCAAAAAAAATAGAAGGAGAGCTCACAGTACGTAAAGCAAACAATGGAGAAAAATTTATTGGTTTAAATGATAAAGAATACTTATTGAACAAAGACATAAGCGTTATTTCTGATGATAAAAATGTTCATGCAATTGCTGGAGTTATGGGTAGTAAGTACAGTGAATGCACTCTTGAAACTACTGACATCTTTTTAGAGTCTGCTTGGTTTGACCCTATTTCTATCACTAAATCTTCAAGGCAGCTAAGCATCTCCACGGACTCAAGTTACAGGTTTGCACGTTCAGTTGACCCTAGTTTTACCCTTGATGGACTCAATCTTGCAGCCCAGATGATTTTAGATTTATGTGGTGGAGAAGTGTCAAGTGTAGTGTCTGCTGGCAATCTGAATAAGGCTGATACCAAGATAAATTTTGATTATCAAGATGCAAACAAACTTGGAAGTGTATCTGCATCACCTGATGAATTATTCAATATTCTAACAAAATTAGGGTTTAGTATTGATAAAAGAACTGAAAATAATTGGAGCATACATGTACCAACCTGGAGATCGGACGTAACCATACCTGCTGACTTAGTTGAAGAGGTAGTAAGAATATACGGCTATGATAAAATAAAGGAAGAGCCACTAGCAGAAAACGTTACAGTAGAAGCAGATACACAAGATGATTTGCGCATTTTAATGACAAGCAGAGGGTTTCATGAAGTGATAACTTGGTCTTTTATGAGTGAATCAATAGCTGAAAAGTTTGGTTACTTGAATAAGTTATTTATCATCGACAACCCATTTAATAATGACTTTAATATAATGAGGCCAAGCATCATACCAAATTTGTTGAAGGTTACTGCAGATAATACTGCTCATGGCACGCCTGATCTTGCAATTTTTGAAATTGGGCCAATTTATAATAGTGAAGCTCAGTCTCAGTACGTTTTAAGTGGAATTAGATCAGGAAATAATTTGCCACGAAACCATTATAACACTGATAGAAAAGTAGATGTTTTTGATGCAAAGGCTGACCTCATAACAGCTTTGGAATTTTTTAATGTCAATTGTGATAATTTAGCAATAGAGAGAGCAGAAAAAGAATATTATCACCCAGGAAAATCAGGCTCCTTATCTTTTAGAAGTAAAATAGTTGGTTATTTTGGAGAATTGCATCCGAGTATATTGGATTTTTTTAACATCAAACAAAAAATTGTAGGCTTTGAGTTGATATTAGAAAATATCGAAAATTTACCTGTAAGTAAGAAAAAATTTATCGATTATAAATATCAAAGTGTAAAACGCGACTTTGCATTTATTGTAAATAAAGATGTAGCAGCAGGTAATATAATCAATATGGTGAAAAAAAGCTCAGAGCTCATCACAGAAGTTTTGATATTTGATGTATATCATGGAAACAATATAGAATCGAATAAGATGTCTATAGCATTTTCAGTTACTTTCTGCTCTCCAACTCACACTTTAACTGAAGAGGAAATCCAAAAAGAATCAAATATGATAGTCAACTTAGTGTGTGAAAATACTGAAGGAACTTTGAGAGCTCATCATTAAGCCGTAATCGCCGTTTCCTGATTTTGCTGTGTCACGTTTACTTCATCCAATTTATTCCCTATCTTGAATTCAATATCCTTGAAAAACCTATCCCACATTCCATGCAAATGCTCTTCTACTTTAGGCCACACATCATTTTTAAATGTCTCCCCATCATCAGAAAATAAATTGCCTAAAAAAGCTCCAACTTCTTCATAATTTGACTGGAGATGTTGGAGAAATATCTCTCCTTCCTTATAAGTGTCATGTGTCACACTTAATGCTTTTCCTTCTATGCTCTTATCCCCATGCATTGCAACGGCAAGACCTGTTTGAATATATCCCCAGCCTGTCCTAATAGCTTTTATAGGTTGCAGCCATGAACTTTTATCACTTTTTGGTACATTATTTACTATATTTTCCACCAATCTGTCTATCAAAGGAGACAATAAATCTTGACAAAAATGCTTGATATTATTCTTTACTTCAACTACAGGACCTTTCATGCATTTTTCTGCTAAAAAGTATTCAAGTTCTGCTTTTTCTAATAACTCCTCGATTTTTGTCTCATTAAAAGTTTCTTCCTTGAGCGCCTCCAACAATTCATCCTCTATTACTGCAAATTTTATTTTTTCACGAGATTCTAATTCTTCTCTGTAATTATTTTTTGTTTTTTTATTTATCAATAATCCTTCTTTTTCTAATTTTAACTGCTCTAATGCTTTTAGAATTTCTTTGTTATTTTCTAAGTGCTTCTGTATTAACTTTGTATTTGGATGCTTCTCTCCTTTTCTCTTTCGCTCATCTTCTAAGTACTTATTTAAATCCTCACTTTCTTCTATTACTTCTCTTAACGATATAGGTTGATCTAAGCATTCTGCAATTTTCACTCGGTGCACATTAATCCTCTGTACTAAATCCGGCTCCTTTTCCTCTAACAGCTTACATGAATTCTCTATACCCTTTGCTTGACTTTTAAACAAATCTTGCGTTTTACGTTTCGTTATTTCTAAATACATCTTTGCTATAGAATCGTTCACTTTACCTGAAGCCTCTTCTAAACTTTCCCCATTCAAAGGACCTTTTATCTCCTCTTCTAAATCTCGAAACTGGTCTATTAAGCTTAGTATCCCTAACAGGCCTAACTCAACCTTTGCTTTTTTCATTACTGATTCTACTAGCCTTTGCTCAACTTCTTGATCATTATACTCGAACTTCAAAAGATCCTCTAATTTCCTTTTTAAATCATCATTTATTGAGTTATTTCCCTCTTTATCATCAGACATTTTTTCTAATTCTTGACGTACACTGTGATACCTTTCATGCCCTGCCTTTCTTAAATTCTCAATCTCTTTTTTAGCACTATTTAGAGCTGTTCCTGTTTCTTCACGATACTTCTCTTTATAAACATCAATGATTGTACTCTTAGCTATTTTCCCTTCTTCTTTAAGCCGTTCCCATTCTGCTTTAAATACAGGAAATTCACTATCGTCTAAGGCATCTGGCACTTTTGCTCCCGCTTCTTTCAGATCTCTTATTATCACTTCTTTCTCATTTGGTAATTCCTTACCTTGACTCTCCAACTCTTGTTTCACTAAAGTATTTTTTAGCTCATCTTCCAATAAAAAATCTTCTCCTCGTCTATCATGCTGAAATTTAATTGCTTGTATAAAAGCAACTTGATAAGCATTTTCTATCAAGTGAGTTATCAACTTAGAATCTATACTACTCACTATTTTTAGCCTAAATTCGCCCAACAATTCCTTCAACTTATCATATGTAATCTCTTTTTTTTCTAGCTTCATCAACTCTTCCATAGCTTTTGCAAATTCTTGAATGGAAATTGCAAGCACATCCTTAATTTCATTACGCAAAGGCTTAAGACCGTTTTTTAAATTGATGTTAATTGGCAATTTCAGTACGATATTATGCTCTGAATCCCACGTTACACTAAACCATTTATTATTTTCATTCTCACATAAGTCTCTAAGTAATTGTTTAAATTGTGGTGGAAACTTTATTTCCATATCATATGCAATGCTTGGTCCAGAAACTTCCGTTTCATGAAAAGATACCTCAATATCTTGGTGCTTATTAGAATACCGCCCCATACTTATTTTAAGAGCATCAACTAAAGAATGAGATAAATCTCTATTTAAAAGATAAAAAGTAGCCAAAGCAATTGTTGCAGGAACAACCAAAGTTACAAGTACCGCCACATTAACAAAAATTGCTATTGCAGCAAGAACACCATATGCCAATCTTTTTGGTACACTCGTTTCACTCTTTTTTGTCTTATCTTCCCCTACACCTTCTTGTTTCTTGCTGTTTAATCTACTGTATACGACTAACCCCAGCGCAGTAAAAGCAATATAAGGGAGCATTAAAACTGACAGAGCTAAATTTAATACTTTTTTTTCTGGGCAAGTTCTGTTTATCTCTTTCAATATTCCGCTTGACATATTATACCAGGAGGTAAAAAAGTCAGAATTATAATCTTTATAATGAAATATACTGAGTGGAACACTAAAAGCAGCAGCCTTGCTATCAAAGAATTCTTCCACTTCCTCTAAATCGGAAATAGATTCTTCCTCTTCTGAAGTAACAAGACCTAAATCATTCCCTTCTTCTACAACAGGATCAACTTCCATAGCATCAAAAAACTCTTCTTCCTCTTCTAAAGCAACATTAGGAATAGATTCTACTTTATCTAAACCATCACTATTATTATTTAGGTCAATTACTTCTTTATAATCATCTGCAACAACTTGATTCATATTATTACCTTACCCTAAGCAATCTAAGTATAGCATAAGCATTACTAACTTTGCAACTTTATTAACTTAATACCAATCACTAAATCTTGGTACTCCTTAGAATAAAAGTCGGTTCCAATTTCTACATTGATCTCTAAAGATAAAGAAAGAGTCTGCTCTTTTATATACTCACCCCACCTATTTATTGCCTCTTTAACTTTCTCATCTTCTGCTTTAATTATTACTCTGATTCTATCTGATATATGGAAATCAGCTTGTTTTCTAGTTTCTTGAATAAGCCTTACAACATCTCTCGCGAGTCCTTCTAGAATTAGTTCTTCATTGAGCTCAGTACTCAGAACAACAATCCCTTTATTGTTATCAAATACAGAAGAATATTCACTGTTTGCTTTTAACAATAGTTCATATTCACCTTTTTCTATAGTATAGTTATCTGTTTCATCCCCCAGAAATATTTGCTCATTCTCAATTTGCTTCCACTTTTCTTCTTTGACATATTGAACTAGTTTCTTGATTTTATCTGCAATCTTCTTACCAAGTAGCGGAAAATTTAGTTTTAGCTCTAGTGATGCAATATCTTCAAGTCTGTTTACTAATTCTAATTTTTTTACATTTACCTCATCTCTTATTATCTCTTGATATTCATTTTCAAGAAAATCGCAGGAAGACTTATGATAAATGGTCATACTGCCAAGTGGCTGCCTGATGCGCATGTTAAACGTATTTCTGATGGATAATGCAGAGTTACATATCTCTCTTACCAAATCCATCTTGGCAATGAGCTGACTATTATACCTATCTGATTGTGGAAAATCAGCCAAATGAACAGATGTTTCTTTATACTTAAGCCCTTGCCATATAGTCTCTGTTATGAGTGGCAACAAAGGAGCTGCAGTTCGAAGTATGTAATAAAAAACTGTGTATAGCACATTATAAGCATCAGTTTTATCCTGATCTAAATCGCTTTTCCAAAAACGCTCACGACTGCGACGAATATACCAATTATTTAGCACTTCAAAAAAATCTGTCAGGATTTTGCAAGCCTCCTGGGAGTTATAGTTGTTCATAGAAGCTTGGATACCTTCCACAGCTTCAAAACATTTGGAAATCATGTAGCAATCAATAGTACTTTGATAATCTTGACAAATCTCAGCTTTAATTCCATCTGCATTTGCATACATAGTAAAAAAGTGATAACTGTTCCAAATAGGTTTTATTACGTTTTTCAGGACATCACGCACTAAATTTCCTTCTTTATCAAGTAGCAAATTACCACCACAAACAATGGAACCAGAAAGCATAAGAAAACGCAGCGCATCAGAACCATATTTGTCAAAAACCTCCATTGGATCTGCATAATTATTCAAACGTTTGGATAATTTTTGCCCTTTCACATCAAGAACTACACCATGGCATATGCAATTCTTAAATGGCTCACTGTCAAATAAAGCAGTAGAAAGCACAAAAAGCGTATAAAACCATCCTCTTGTTTGTGCTATATATTCAGTGATAAAATCCGCAGGAAAATTACTCTCAAACCACTCCTTATTTTCAAACGGATAATGAACTTGAGCAAACGGCATCGAGCCAGATTCAAACCAGCAGTCAAACACATCAGGCACACGACGCATAACTGATTTTCCTGTTGGATCATCAGGATTTGGTCTCGTCAAAGTATCGATAAACGGTCTGTGCAAATCATCTATCTTAACATTAAAATCTCGCTCTAGTTCTGCTATCGAACCATACACATCCACTCTTGGATATTTTGCATCATCTGATTTCCATACGGGAATTGGAGTACCCCAAAATCGATTGCGTGAAATTGACCAGTCGTGTGCTCCTTCAAGCCATTTTCCAAATTGACCATCCCTAATGTGGTTTGGTATCCAATTAACTCTCTTATTTAGCTCTACCATTCTGCTTTTGAATTTTGTCACAGCAACATACCAAGAAGGCATAGTGCGATAGATTAAAGGAGTATCAGTTCTCCAGCAGTGAGGATAATTATGAATATGTTGCTCAGTCTTAAACCAACTTCCCTGCCCTTTTAATTTTTTTATTACTGTATCATTGGCATCAAAAACATGAACTCCCGCTAAATCCGAAACTTCAGCAGTAAATTTCCCACCGTTATCAATTGGACAAACAGCTCGAATATCATGGCTTTGGCAAAGGTAAAAATCTTCTTCACCAAATCCAGGAGCAGTGTGCACAACACCAGTGCCATCTTCTCCTGTAACATAATCGGCAATAAAAACACGGAACGCATTTTTTGTATCTTTAAAATAATCAAACAGTGGTTTATAAGAAAGACCTGCAAGATCACTCGCTTTAAGTTTTATATTGCAGTTTTCATATGGAATATTGTTTTGTTCACAGTGGATGATAAATTTTTCTAGGTAGCTTTCAGCAAAGATATAAATTTCATTAGGTTGATTTGATATCACTTCAGCATGCAAACATTTATTACCTTCCTGGATTCCAGCGTCACGCGCTGCCAAAGAGTGGACTGACACTGCACAATACTCAATATCCTTTCCTACTGCCAGTGCGAGATTGCTCGGCAACGTCCAAGGGGTTGTAGTCCAAGCAAGCAATTTACATTTTTGTTTAAATTGTTTTGGGTTTTCTAAAAGCTCAAATGCAACAGTTACAGCTTTGCTAGTCTTTTCTCTATAAGCATTATCTAGTCTTGTTTCAAAATTAGAGAGTGGAGTTTCGCACGCCCAGCTATAGGGAACAACGCGCACTGATTCATATACCAGACCTTTATCATAAAGCTGCTTAAATGCCCACATGACCGACTCCATAAATGATTTATCCATGGTTTTATAGTCATTGTGAAAATCTACCCATCTTGCTTGTCTACTTACATACTTCTCCCATTCCGATGAAAATTTCATTACAGAAGTACAACAGTGATTATTGAATTTTTCAATGCCAAATTTCTCTATCTCAGTTCTGCCAGATATTCCAAGTTCCTTTTCTGCACCCATCTCAGCCGGTAGCCCATGGCAATCCCAACCAAATCTGCGTTCAACTCTTTTTTCCAGCATAGTTTGATATCTTGCAAATGCATCTTTGATGAAACCAGTAAGTAAGTGCCCGTAATGCGGAAGTCCATTTGCAAACGGAGGCCCATCATAAAACACAAAACAATTATCCTTGGAACGTTTCTCGACTGACTGCTCAAAAATTTTATTTTCCTGCCAAAATTTTATGATTTCCTTTTCTAGCAATGAAAAATCAGGACTGCTGCTTGTATCAGGATAATACTTCATATTCATTTTAACTGGATAAAATCAAAGAATATAGAGCTTTCCAGAAAATTACAAATTCAAAAACTCTGTTTCTATAAACATAGATAGGTATTGACATCGTTATACAACATATTAATTCATTAGACTTATTTATTTAGGTTGAAGATGAATAAAGACAATAGCAGTTGGCCTTATCAGAAATTTCATGATGCTAACAAAAATAAAAGTAAAAGCAGCTTTGTTTGGGGATCACTTTCTTATGAATATAATAATTCTGGAAAGATTAAAAAAGTACACTATCAGTGGGAGAAGAAAAAAAATCCCGCGAATCTATTATATCAAGTCTCATATGATTGCGTAACAGAGAGCTGTAGTCCTTTAAGGATTAACCCTAGATAGCTTACACAAAGTGCTTCTACATGAAAACATGGGAGCACTTTTCTCCAATTAGGCAGCGCATCCCAATAAACTATTTTGCCGAGCTTCCAATATCCTTACATTTACTATTTTATCTTTGTATTCATCATCAGGGTCATCAACGCATACTGATTGCATATACGTGCTTTTACCAATAATTTGATTGTGGTGTTTACCTTTTTTATCGCTGAACAAAACAGGAATAGTTTTCCCCACCATACTCTGATTAAATTCAAGTTGTTGCTTGCTAATTAATTCCTGTAATCGAAGAAGGCGCTCTGTTTTAACCTCTTCTGGTACTTGATCTTTTCTTTCCGCCCCTGGCGTTCCTGGCCTTGGGCTATATTTAAAACTATAAGCCTGAGCGTACTTTACTTTTTCTACTAACTTCATAGTTTCCTCAAAATCTTTTTCAGTTTCTCCAGGAAACCCAACAATAAAATCAGAAGAAAATTCGATTTCAGGTTTCAATTTGCGCAATCTGTCTATTATTTCCAAATACTCCTCTGCAGTGTGTTTCCTGTTCATTGCATGCAATATTTTATTCGAACCTGACTGCACAGGTAGGTGAACAAACGGCATGAGTTTTGATTCCTCCGCATGTACCAAGTAGAGAGATTCGTGCATATCTCTTGGATGAGAAGTTGTGTAGCGGATTCTTTCTAGCTTTTCAATTTTAGCAATGTGACTAATTAATTTTCCTAAATCCCACACCTCTCCTTCGCACTCTCCATGATAAGCATTAACATTTTGACCGAGCAAATTGATTTCCCTTGCCCCATTTGCAACTAACTTCAATGTTTCACGGAATATTTCATTTACTGGTCGTGAATACTCAGCCCCGCGTGTATATGGTACCACACAAAACGTACAAAATTTATCACAACCTTCTTGTATGGCAAGAAACGCAGAAGACCCTTGATTATTGCCATAACATTCATCCGGCAATTTATCAAACTTCGCAACTTCTGGAAAATCAGTATTTATCACATGACCTTTACTTCTACTTGCTTTGACTATCAATTCCGGTAAAGCAGCGATACTCTGCGGACCAACAACAATATCAACAAAAGGAGCCCTTCTGAACACTTCTTCTCCTTCTGCTTGCGCTACACATCCAGCCACCACTATGGTCATTTCTTTTTTTGACGAATGAATCCTTCCAAGCTCTGAATAAAGCTTTTCTGCTGCCTTCTCTCTAATATGACAAGTATTTAATATCACCAAATCAGCTTGTTCTGCATCACTCACAACACCGAACCCTAGAGGCTTAACTATATTCTCCATTAAAACGGAGTCATAAACGTTCATCTGACAGCCATAAGTTTTAATATATAGGCCTTTCATATTTAAAATTCTTCACACAAATTCTAGCAAATTATACGAAAAACTGGATTCTAGTACAACAGCCAATAAAGATTGCTTGACAAACCTTCTCGCTTTCCTTATTATAACAGCAGAGATATTTTAAGAGCTCAAAATCTATCTTCGTCTGCAGACTTTTCAGTCAGTTTTTCAACAAAAAACGTATTCTTCAGCACGCGTTCAAATTCTGTTGTATGTGCGCTGCATTTTCTTTCTAATCTTTCAGGAGGATTTTATGTCCAGAATTCCAGATACTTAACCTTTATTCTTAAGCTAAAAACCGATTGGTACCTATGGTTTTTATAAAGAAAGTGCAAAAAATACTTTCAAGAATATGAAATAAAGGTAGAAAAGGTTTGAGTAACCAATCCAGGCATAAATTTGTCATGTATACCAAAAAGTAATTACACTAATATAATATTCACACTTATATGCTAATATAGATATAATACTAATTAAAGAGCATGTTATGCAAGAAGAAGTATCAGATTTTACAGATGCTCTTTGTCAAAATAAATGTGATTCCTTTCGAGTGACACTCTCCTATATCTTTCTTTTATATCTTTCTTTAGGTTATACAGAAGTCTAACACAATTATAGAACAAGCGTAAAAGTTCTGGTAAAGTAGTTTTATTTACAAAAAATATGCTACTTGATATTGAAAAATGCAGCATAACAAATGCACTGTGGAAGTTACAAGAAGCAGATCAAAGGGAAATCTTAACTCTTATACAGAGATTTGAGTTACCAGAAATATTAGCAAGAATATTAGTTGCTCGTGGTGTTAACATAGAAAATGCACATGACTTCTTATATCCACTAATCAAATCGCTATTACCAGATCCCTTTCACCTCCTTGATATGGATAAAGCTGTTTCTCGTATAATACGGGCAATAAAAAATAATGAAAAAATTGCAATATTTGGTGACTATGATGTTGATGGCGCAACGTCATCAGCATTGATTAATAGGTACCTAAGAGCGATTGGAACACACTCTATAATCTACATTCCAGATCGTGTTGATGAGGGCTATGGATTAAACGTAGATGCTTTATTACAACTTAAAAAGAACCGAATTGATTTATGTATTTCTGTTGATTGCGGTACCCTTGCATATCAACCGATAGAAGAGGCAAAGGTCTTTGGACTTGATATTATAGTTGTCGATCATCACCTTGGTACAGAAAAATTACCAAGTGCTGTAGCAGTTGTTAATCCCAACCGCCTTGATGAGAGCTCTCCTTATAATAACTTAGCAGCAGTTGGAGTATCATTCCTGCTAATTGTTGCTCTTAATAGAAGCCTACGTGAGCAAGGATTTTTTACCCACAAAAAAGAACCAGATTTGTTTGATCTACTGGACCTTGTTGCACTTGGAACTGTTTGCGATGTTATGCAGATTACAGGCCTAAATAGGGCTTTTGTTTTACAAGGACTAAAAGTCATGTCAGCAAGAAAAAACGTCGGCTTGCGTGTTTTATTTGATGCTTTAGGAATCCTCGAAAAACCAAGTGTTTCACGATTAGGGTTTAGTATTGGGCCATGCATAAATGCTGGAGGAAGAATTGGAGAAGCATCACTCGGTGCAAGGTTGCTTTCCAATGATAATGAAGAAGAGGCGCATTCAATCGCGCTAAAATTAATAGATTTAAATAATGCAAGAAAAATGCTAGAAAATGAGGCTATTTTGGAAGCTACAACACAAGCAGGAAAATTTGCACAATTAGGTGTAAATTTTATAATGGTAAGTGGCAACTGGCACCAGGGAATAATTGGTATAATTGCATCAAGACTAAAGGAGCAATTTCACTTACCAACGATAGTAATATCTTTAAATAATGGAATAGGAAAAGCAAGCTGCAGATCAATTTCTGGGGTAGATATTGGTGCTGCGGTTCTTTCTGCAAAATTTACCAACCTAATCATTGAAGGTGGTGGTCACAGTATGGCAGCAGGATTCTCGATTAAGGAAGATAAAATAAGTGATCTACATGATTTCTTTACTGAAAGATTTGCAAACTCTACAAATGACAAAATCATAAAAGCTGATGGTATAGTAACAGCTAAAGCAATAAACTTATCCCTGTGGAATCAATTGCAACGCTTAGAGCCATTTGGTGTTGGCAATCCTGAACCGAGATTTATCATTCAAGGAGCAAAGATAAGAAAGCCGGAAGTTATAGGAGTTGATCATATAAAATGTTTTATTGCTGATGATAATGTTATGGTAAAAGCTATTGCGTTTCGCTCTGCAAATACTGAGCTTGGCTCTGCTATCATGCAGGGAAATGTTAAATCAATTTTAGGTAAAATCTCTATGAATTACTGGAATGGCAATGAATTTATACAATTTATGATAGAAGATATCTTAACCATTAGTTAAGTTACTATTTTAAAATAATTATCTATCAATCTCACCAAAGACTATATCAAGTGAGCCGATAATTGCTGCAATGTCAGCAAGCATGTGTCCTTTTGCCATGAAATCTAAGGCCTGTAAATGCGCAAAGCCAGGTGCTCTTATGCGGCATCTATAAGGTCTATTGGTACCATCTGAAACTATATACACTCCAAACTCGCCTTTTGGCGCTTCAACAGCTACGTAAGCCTCTCCTTCTGGCACGTGATATCCTTCTGAATAAAGTTTAAAATGGTGAATCAGAGCCTCCATAGATTCTTTCATTTCCGCTCTTGGCGGTGGAGAGATTTTTCTATCTTCAGTTTTTATTGGCCCTTTAGGAATTTTCTCTATGCATTGCTTCACCAAGCTAATAGATTGCCTAATCTCTGCCATTCTTACTAAATAACGATCATAACAGTCACCATTTTGGCCGATAGGTATATCAAAATCTAACTGATCATATATCTCATATGGCTGGCTTTTTCGCAGATCCCAAGCAAGCCCAGCAGCACGGAGCATTGGTCCACTAAAGCCCCAATCAAGCGCCTGTTTTATTGATATTTCACTAATTCCTACAGTGCGTTGCTTCCATATCCTATTTTCTGTCAGAAGATCATCAACATCATCTATATACTTTGGAAATTGCTCTATAAATTTTGCAATATCTTCAATCAAACCTTCTGGGATATCTGCTGCAAGTCCACCTGGCCTTATATAAGCTGCGTGAAATCTTGCACCTGAGGCCCTTTCATAGAACTCGAGTATTTTTTCTCTCTCTTCAAAGAGCCATAAAAGAGGAGTCATCGCCCCAACATCAAGTGCTTGGGAAGAGATATTTAGTAAATGATTTAGTATTCTTGTCAGCTCACAAAATAGAACACGCAAATATTTTGCCCTAATCGGAACTTCGCACTGCAATAATTTCTCTACACATAACGAATATGCATGCTCTTGTGACATTGGCGACACATAATCAAGGCGGTCAAAATAAGGCAGAGCTTGAAGATATGTTTTATGTTCTATCAATTTTTCAGTGCCACGGTGCAAAAGCCCAATATGGGGGTCTGCTCTCTCGATCACTTCACCATCCATCTCTAAAACAAGTCGTAGCACCCCATGTGCAGCTGGGTGCTGAGGACCAAAATTTAGCATCATTGTCTTTAGATCAGGCATGCTTTGGTAGTTTAAGGTACTGAAATTGTATAGGATAAAATGTGCTTAAAGTCAATAGGCTTCTTGCACCGGCATAATTATCGTTACAACAGAAAAACTCCTTAAAAGCTCACCATCTCCTTATGATCTGATAGACAATATTTATTTGAACTACAATTATTATACTTGTGTTGATTAAGGTAGCAAAATTATGTATAGATAATTTTGACTAAAAAATAGTTTTTCAAGTCCTATTTTGGAGTAATCAAAATTAATGAAAGACAATAAATATAACTTAGGTTTAAGAATCATTCATTGGTTAATGTCTGTTTTTATTATTGGCATGCTTTGTTCTGGGCTGTACATGAAAAGTTTGCCGATTAGCAGTGAAATTAAATTCAGCATATACGCTATTCATAAGGCTTGTGGTATCACCGTTCTTGGATTAATTATAGTACGTATATTTTTTCGCGTCTTTACTTATGTTCCGCCATTACCAGCCAATTTTTCTCGATTTGTAATCAATGCGAGCAAAACGATACACTTTGGTTTATATGCTTTGATGGTGCTAATGCCACTATCTGGTTATGTCATGTCTTCTGCTTCTAGCAAAGAGATCAAATATTTTTTTCACATCCCTTTATTAATTAACCATAATGAAGATCTAGCTAGTGCAGCTAATCAGCTACACTCAATTCTTGCATATTTTATGATACTCTTTATAGTCTTACATATACTTGGCGCTTTAAAACACACATTCATAGATAAACAAAATATTTTTAAACGTATGATATAGGTTATATGTTAAGTAGCCTCTGGAAAAAAGGAACAAGTTTTCTCGGTAGTGAATTTGCCATAATGGGTGGTGCCATGAGCTGGGTTTCAGAGAGAAATTTAGTTTCGGCAATTTCAAATACCGGTGGATTTGGCGTAATTGCATGTGGTGCAATGTCTCCAGACTTAATGAAAAAAGAAATCATAGAGACACAGAAATTAACTCACAAGCCATTTGGTGTAAACCTAATTACTATGCACCCAAATTTGAGTGAGTTAATAGATATATGCATTGAAACAAAAGTAAGCCATGTAGTTCTTGCTGGCGGATTACCAACAAAACCTAATATAGCAAAAATCAAGAATGCAGGCATTAAAGTTATGTGCTTTGCACCAGCATTAAGCCTTGCGAAAAGGTTAGTAAACATGGGGGTAGATGCGTTAATAATAGAAGGTATGGAAGCAGGAGGACATATCGGCCCTGTAAGCACTTCTGTTCTCGCACAAGAGATATTACCTAATTTTAAAAATGAGAAAACACCAATTTTTGTTGCAGGTGGAATAGGAAGAGGCGAAATGATAGTGAACTACCTAGAGATGGGAGCAAGTGGCTGTCAAATAGGTACATTATTTGTCTGCACAAATGAGTCATTCGCTCATAAAAATTTTAAAGAAGTATTCATCAAATCAGCTGCGCGTAATGCTGTATCTTCTGTGCAGATCAGCGCTGATTTCCCTGTAATTCCAGTAAGGGCTATAGCTAACAAAGCAAGTGACGATTTTATGAAGCATCAAAGAGATATTATCGATAAATATCAAAATGGAGAAATCTCAAAAGAAGAGGGGCAACTTGAAATAGAAAAGTTCTGGGCTGGAGCTTTAAGAAAAGCTGTAATTGAAGGAAATATTGAAACAGGGTCTTTAATGGCCGGTCAAAGTGTTGGCATGGTTGATAGAGAAAAGCCTGTAAAAGAAGTGATAGATATGCTAGTTCAACAAGCGAACAATTATATCAAAAACAAATTTGTAGAAGTGGAAATTCAGAAAGCAAATAGTTAGTAGCCTTATAATTAACTCATCATTGCCCAGTTTTAACGTAAAATTAACGCTAAAGAGGTATTCATACATTTTGTTATGTATGGAGAAATGTTATGCTAAGTCCTTTTGCAAAACATCAGAAGAGTAAAGAAGATATTAATCAACAATTGTACAATGCTATATACAAACAGGTCACAAGAAAAAAACATAATAATGAAAGTCCAAAAAAGGAAGATAGAACTATCACAAAATGCATAGAGTTGTTCAACAATGGAGCTGATCCCAATGTATTAATTCAATTAGAAAAATTACTGAGAGAGCAAGAAGAATATCAAAAATATTATAATTATTACACTGAGAAATTTCTTCCAGCATTGAAAACAAAAGTGATAGAGTCAGAGGAATTAATGAAACCTTCAGTACTTAATAATGAAAAAAAATCATCACAAAGATCACCAACAATAAAAGGGAAAATATTAGGAATAATTTCAGGGATTACTAATAAAAGTAGTGACAAAAATCATTCTAGTAGCACTATTCAAAATCAAAAAAGTCATCAAACAGATAGACAAGATAATGCTATGGGATTATTTAAGAAAAAAAGTTTTCCTAGTGAAGTTGCAGTTGCTGAAAGTTCGGATAGTAGTGCTCTAGATGGGTATTCTTTAACTAAGGGTGTAAGTGGAACAGGAACCCCTGGAACGTATAATCCCTTGGGAAGTTTAGATCATTATGATGCTTCAACAGTTCTTATATCAAAACAACCGCAAGCAAGAAAGGAGATCGCACAATCACAATTGAATAGTCAATCTGATCTTTCGATTGATAGTAAAGATTTAAAAAATGAAAAGCCTAACATAACTGTGAATGCTGTAGAAGTACCAAGCGGTGCAAATACTTCTAAGCTCAGTAGTAGTAGTGATTTAGATAGTGGAATAAATTCATCTAGCTTGGCATCAAGTAGCAGAAGGAACAGCTTAACTTCAATTTCACCTGAGGAAAGTGTACACTTAAAATTAAACCCTGCTGAGGAAGATAATGGTTTGCAACTAGAAGATGAAGGAAAAATAAAATTAGCACATCCGAACAAAACAAGGCCCAAAGGGCCAAGCGGAAGAAGATCCCCTTCTAAATATTATAAGAAGACTGAAGAAGGGCCTCATTGTGTGATCTCAGTGACAGGCAGTAAGGTAAAAGATACAATGCAATCCAATAATTATGGAAATAATAGTAAAATCAAAAACAAAAATCTTCACGCCGCACTTGTAATAAGTTCTGCTCTCTTAGCAATAGGGTGCATTGTTGCAGGAGCAATGACATCAGGATTAGTAGGAGCAGGACTGTTTGTGGTGGCTGCAGTGTTTGCTACAGCAGCTGCTGCTGAATTGTGTTCAAACTTTCTGTCAAGTAAATTAACATCCATTAGTGTGAGTCCTCTTGTTGATAATAAAGAGCTAACACGGTGATAAAAGTTAAATATGAGTTACTTATGGTGAGCAAGTGAATTCGATTCTTGCCTATTGATGTAAAAATTGTTACATTTGAGGAGTATCTTAAAGGTATTTAGCTGATGCGTATTCAATTGGGTAGAGTTTTTGCTATTGTAGCCCTGTTAAGTTTTATCTTCATGTCATGTTCTAGCAAAGCAAGTGATGAATTGAAAAATATACCAGGAACGTTGAAAGAACTTATTTCTTCATTTTCAGTTAAAGATACTATGGAAAATATGAATCCTTCGACAATTATAGGGTTATGTATAGCTACAGTGATACTTGCAGTAGTGTTCAGAGGTCTAATTTTCTTCATGATACTGTTTGGCGTACTGATCATGATGTTTGGGAGTACAGAAAAAGCAACAGATTACTTGAAAGAAAAATTCAACTTTGCAAAGGACATACAGTTACAATCCAATAACAAAAAAGAAGATAAGGATTAAGTAAGATAGATGATTCTTTATTATCTTTTTATTGAATACGCATGATATTGTATGCAACCAAAAGTACCAGCCACTAGCTCTAATTCTGAAAAAAAGAACAATTTAGCGTTACTAGAAAGTATTAATTTAGATTTTATCCCTTATGCTTGCCACTACGATGAAGAAACTATACTAACAAAACAGGGGGAATTATTAAAAATAATCAAATTAGAAGACTATTCTTCAGTTGATAACTATGGTGATCTTAGAACTGAAATTAGAAAAAGTATATCAAAAAATATCAAGAGTTTATATTTTACCGTTTGGATTCACACTGTCCGCACACGCAATAAACTGAGCTTACAGTGGAATAAAACTGCAGACTTTTCCGATCAGCTACACTCAACGTGGTTTAATAAACTAGTTGATAGTAAACTACAGTATATAAATGAGCTATACATTGTGGTGTTACTTAGTGATTTTGGCAAACATATTAATAATACATTTTTTTTTGGCGGGATAAAGAATAGGCACAAGTTATTTTTACAAAAAAATCATCAAGAATTACAAAAAATAACTGACCTGATTCAAAAAGATTTAGAACCTTTTGGAGCTAAAAAACTGGGCCTTAGATCTAGTGAAGGCAAAATATATTCTCAAATGATGGAATTTCTCCATTACATTATTACATTAACGCACAAAGATTATCCAATATGTGAAAGGGATCTATCGCAGCATGTGAAAAACCTAAAAGTAGCTTTTGGTTTCAATAAATTTCAAACATCGTTTGAAGGTCAACAGAAGTTTGGTTCTATTTTTTGCATAAAGGAATATCGAGAAATCCCCTTAGAAAATATAGATAGGTGTTTGCAACTTGACTCTG
This sequence comes from Passova gellias, assembly GCA_018249975.1. NCBI lineage: Eukaryota > Metazoa > Arthropoda > Insecta > Lepidoptera > Hesperiidae > Passova > Passova gellias. The sequence continues at coordinate 18,934 of DWUN01000383.1, forward strand.
AGCTTATCATCACAAAAATAATAATATTTACTAGTAATAATAAAGCAGTAAAAGAATTCAAAAAACAAATTAATATACTGCAAATCAGTGAGGACAATACCTTACTTCAAAACTCAGGAATAACTGAAATAATAGAGCTTGAAAAAATTTCTGCTATGGATTTTTGTCAACAGAAAATTATTGTTACAATCTTTGCAGATGATAAGAATAGGTTAGCTAAAAATATCAGTGATTTATCCTCTGTAATGTCGTTAATCGGATTGATGATGTTTAGAACTGATCTGCACATGGAAAATCATTTTTGGGCACAGCTTCCTGGAAACTTTGCTTTTGTTACACAACCAAAAAATATATTAGAAAAATATGCTTGCAGCTTTGCTATGTTGCATGATTTTACATCAGGTACGTTAAAAGGAGGAAGATGGAAAGAAGCAGTAACAGTTTTTTTTTCAAAAAAAGGCAGTCCTTACTTTTTTAACTTTCATGGAAAGAAAAATAATGGTCATACCACAATACTTGGAGCTCCAAATTCAGGTAGAACCTCACTGATCAATTTCTTACTTTCGGAGTCAAGAAAATTTAACCCTAGGATTGTTATATTGGATAATACTGGAAAATCAATAATATTTACTAAAGCAGTAAGTGGCCAATATTACATAATTGATCCAAAATATAAAGATAAAAGTCTAAAATTTAACCCACTGAACATTGAAGATAGTGCTTCTAATCGCAATATGCTTGTTGAATTGATCAAAAGGATGGTTGCAGATGCAAGTTTGGTAGACGTAGAAGAAAAGACAAAAAAAATTGTAGATTCTATATTTGCTATACCAAGAGAATCGCGCTCTATTTCTCAAATTTCTGAAGTGCTTTTACTTCTTGGGGGTAAAATAAGTAAATGGTGTGGTGAAGGTGAATTTGCTTACTTATTCCAAGATGGTGATGAGTCAAACATTGACTGGGAAACAAAAATCATATCTCTCAATACTGCGAATCTCACTAAGCAAAAAGAATGTATGTCCGTGATACTTTACTATTTCTTATACTCTTTCGAAGCAAAATGTGATGGCTCGCCTGCAATACTTGTTTTGGATGAAGCATGGGAGATAAGTAATATTTTTCCTACAGAGGGAGAGTTTGACAACTGGATGCAAAGAATGACAAAGTTAAATGTTGTAGTAATTCTAAGTACTGAAAACTTAAACCTAGCATTTGCTAGCAAGTTTACTCAATATTTAGATAAGCATGTCGATACCAGGATTCTGATGCCGAACATCAATGCAAACAGATTATACATGAAGGCATTTTCTCTGTCGAAAGAGGAACTGAATGTCATTTTGCAAACACCAACACAGGAAGGTTTATTTTTGATAAAGCAATACAAAGGTTTAGTAACTTTAAATCTAGATTTGAAAAATATGAAAGAAATACATGTACTTTCAGCCAATAAAGAGACTATAAAGTATATGTATGAGGCGATTAAGGAAAAAGGCGAGAAAGTGAGTAAGTGGTTACCGGTGTTCTATGAAAAATGTAAAGCTTAATTTTTTATTGATATTCTCCTTGATATTTTGTCTTTCTTACCAAGGATATGCTGATTGTCCGCGTTTTGTAAAGAGCAATACTGAAATTGAAGCTACAGGAAGTAAAGCAGGAAAAGGCTTTTGGAAGGTCATTAGCTTTGATTGGAGCAATATAGATTTTGACGAAAAATTATTGCAATTTATTAAAGTTACAGCAGTAAATAATCAGGGACCAGAAGGTTACTTCGATCCAAAGATTAAGGTCTGCGATTACGAAGGGAACGACAACTGTTATATATTATCCACTGGAACATCCTGCCGCCAGATATATGGAACGCAGAGTACAGGAGCTGGAGTTTCTGCAGCAGCTTTTATCGATTGGGAAGGAGATAAAACAAAAGCTGGAGGAGAAATTGCCCAAGGTCTTGGATGGGAATGGGCAGATGGTGTTACTGATGAAGAAAAAGTAAAATTTGCTAATTCTCCTAAGATATGTGCTTGTAGCCAAAAGGGTGCTTGCATGTCAGGAATTTCTTCATGGGGTTCTAGAGTGTTTTCAGGAGAAAATATTTTTCGTCCTGGAGAGATGGAAAAAGTCTGTGATACTTGCTATCAAACGAAAGTAAAATGTGCCCCTGTGCCACTTGCACCTGGTCCACCTCCATTTTGTGAGCAACTTGCGATGTCACCTACACAAGTTAGAATTGTACCTATAAGAAACCAAGACAATGATTACTTTCATCCAAGAGTTGGAGTCATTATTGGCGAATTGAAGGAAAGAAGGGAGATATATGTTCCATCTGCTGTTTCAAATCACGAGAATATTCCAAATTGGATATATCCTATTCCAGATAAAGATACTATCCATTATTTCAAAACCTATAGAAAAAAAGGTCAGCTCTGCGCTGAATATTATGGTACTGAAAAAGAAGAATCAAAAAGAAAATTACAATTTCCTGCTCGCTGCTTCCCAGCGCCACCTGCTCCAAAGATTGAAGAAGTGAGCATACCAAAGCCTAATGAGGGTAAAGGCGAAAATACGCTAGAGGTAAAAATGAAGATGAGTGAGAACGTTTGTACTTATGACGCACGTGGAACTCACAGTAATGGCATCTGTACTTTTTATGTTAATAAAAATTCTCCTACATACATTGGCCATCTGCCTTTAATAGTAGTAAAGCCAGCAATAGTAAAAAAAACAACTGGTAACGGTAACATAAAAAGCGATATCGATAACATAATAGAAGGTATATTAAAAAATAACTCTCAGTTTGAGGTTTTAAAAAAGTATGGATATGTTCCCGATATTGAAACAGAATGTAAAGAGCTTCAGAATGGTAAGTGCAAACTAGATGACTCAGGATATCCAAAAGTAGAAATAAAATATAAAGAAAATCCTAAAAGTAAAATGCTCTGCCTTTCTGGTTGGCAGCCGGAACCAGAAGAGCTTGTTCTTGAAAAAGGAAGTGAGCTAATATCGCTGAAGTCAGTAGGAGCAAGCTATGCTAAACACAATACTGTTTACTCGAAAGAATCAAATCAATCTTATTATTTTCCTTGCAAAAAAGGGGAAATTATTGAATTAGTTGATGTTTTAGCAAAGCCACAAGATGCACTGAATGAAATAATATTTAATAAAAAAGGATATATTTCTATTCCTGAAGAAAATAAGCCTAGAGACAATTGCATGGCAAAAGAGGATAAAGAGGTAGATACAAAACAAAATTGTGACAAATGCAAGATAGTATATGAATTAACAGATGGGAAACACAAAAAAGAATGTAAGCAAGGTGATGATGGTTGCCTCTGCTTTGATGGAGTGTGTAGTCGCTCAACACAGTATGTAGATGAGGACAACAAGCCATTTTACTTAAGGTATGAGGAAGTGGATTGCAAGGATAAGGATGGTAAAACAGTAAAAAACGAGAAAGATGAAATACAAAAGTGCACACAATTAGAGGATCAACCAATTAAAGCAAATAGAGCAGAAGTCTTTTACGCTGATAAATTGTGTGGATTTGACTTACAGAGTGTAAAAGAGAAAGTGCTGGACACAATAAAAAGGAGGGCGGAAAGTCAAAATTTGCCACAACCTTACGAATTTTCAGGTGATGATAATTACACAAATAATTTATCAAAATACGGTTATATTGAAATAGAAGCATGGGGAGGTGGTGAAGCAGGTCATATACAAGGTGAAGCTCACTCTACAGAGAGTAGATCAGGAATGCCAGGAGATTATATTAAAGTTCAATTGAAAGTTGATCCTGAGTATCCCATAATTAGAGCTAAAGCTACAGAGGGAGGTGGTGGGCTCAGAAGTCACATATCCAATAAGGATGGTGGGCCAACTTGGGTAGAAATGTGTAATGCACGCAGGCAAGATTGTAAGCCATTAATTACTGTTACAGGCGGAGGAGTGCATAAGAGGTATGGTGGTCTGGAATACAAGAAAACGAAACTTCATGATAATTTAGGTAATTTAAAAGTATTAGGAGATCCAACAGTAATAGAAGGTAAAAAATTTACAAGAGATAATCAAATAGCATATATAGAAAGTGGCAAAATCAAACACGAAGCAATGCAATGTAGCAGTACAAGCAGTAATAAACATGGTGCAGGTGGTTGTATTAACACAAAAAGCAAAATTTACGGTAGAGGTTCTCCTGGTTACGTAATGATTAGGTCTATAAAGATTGACCATGAAGAAGTAAAAGAAATAATTGATACTCTTGTAAAAAACCCAGATAGCAATAGAGTTAGCAATTTAGTTAAAGAGCTTTACCCAGATATAATTAAGGACATAAAGGAAGAAATAAGAAAAGAATTGTTAGGTCTATAGTCAAAGAACCTGATGGTTGCAAATGGGGTAAAGTTGAATTTACATCACTGAGACAGATGCATGTGAAACCAGTGTTTCTTTTCTTGTATCTCAGTTCCCATAATATCATCCCAGTGCGTAACGCACAGCTGTATAGAAATTGAAG
>DWUN01000384.1:0-23587 GCA_018249975.1 Passova gellias
TATAGCTCCCCCCTTCCACCTTCTCCAACGTGGACCAAACTACTCGCGCAACTAACCATCAACGCAGCGCGGTTTGCAAACAATGACATCGCGTACTCATTAACTCTTCACTCAATGTCGTTCAGACATGGCCCTTACTCGACTCGTCCACAAAAACTCGGTACAAGGCATTACTAGTTTCCATCGCGGGCCGCTATCGCCAGTACCGCGTCGATACTTGGCGCTTCTGAGAAAATAATGTTCTCAACTGTTAATTATGTTTCTACACGTATGACGTTTGCTTGACATTTGCTCACAGATACGACTAGGGAAAAGGCTGGATACATTGATATATTATATCAAATGAGCAATTGACGAGGCCGGGGAAGGATGTGGTCGGCGGGTAGTCGACATTTGTACTAATACGTTTTGTCGTTGCTTTTTTTATATTTGGCAGCAAACTCGTTTACTTTGCACAGAGTTTTCTACTCTCAAAATGAGAAGATTAAAAACCACAAACTTAAACGTTTGCCTAATGCGACTTAGCAAACTTTACAAGCCTTTGAAATTATTGTCGACTTTAGAGTGTTTGTTTTCTCGTAAAATTTTCGGAGACATAACAAGCGATTGATCTTAAAATAACACTTAATCTTAATAAAAACGAACCGGGGTACGACTTTTCAGATTGAGTTTTATTGAGTCCTTGTTTTTGTGTATATTTTCATGGTCACAAGGAAACCAAGTATGAGGTGGTGATTTTTATGGCGGCATCACAACGAAACAATGAGATTTAAAAGAATCTCAGTAAATTATGAAAGAAAGCTGTCCCCAGTTGGACGTATGCGGCAGCAAGATATTGTCTATGTCTTGTAATGCGTGTAATTCTTTACTTCCCACTTTCGCCGGCTTGTTTATTGCGCTACAGTTTTATTACCACGATAAGACCCGCTTGATTTATTCATTACGCAATTTATTAAGAACCCACTGCGTGCCTCCAGACTGTCGGTAACATTCTTGTGAGTACCTACTGCATCCTTATTTTATCAATTATTATTTCAATTTAGTAGGTATTATCGACTGACAGTTTTTTTAATAGATAATAGTCGTTTGGTTGATAGTTGATTTTGAAAAGCTTATATTATTTAAATGCAACTTATTTATAGTAGCGGACTATTCGCTACAGGGGTTTTCAAAAACTTTCTTATCAATACTAGTTCATTCTAATATGATAAATGCGAAAGTGCGTTAGTTCGTACGTCTTCCGAGTCAAAGCGAAGCAACGGATCGAATTGATTTTTGGTAAGGAGATAGTTGAAAAACAGGACAGTGACATAAGCAAAATTTTTTCGTGGAAAAATATTTCATTTCCACTGAAAAAAAAGGTTATAATCAAACAAGCGCAGTAGATGGCGTTACTGGCGCATTGACCGAGTAGCAACTAGTAAATGAAACTTATAACAACTTTTACGACCGTAACTATCGACAAGTAGAAATATAATAAAATGTTTAAACCCATATCGATCGAAAATCGATGTTAATAGGAGGCCACATACCGTGTTACATTTATGCGGTCGAGGTAGAAGCCGGCGGTGGAATAAAAAGTAGCGACGCGGTATTGTACGCCGCACCGTGTACACTACACGGCCGCGAACCCGCTTCGATACAGACTTCGCATATTGTCACATGCACACCGGCGCGCCAGGGCTGGATTCGATCCAAGAAAAAAGATTCTCACTCATTCCACCCGAGAAACTGAGATAAACGTGTCGTGTTAGACGATCGCGGTTGTTAAACGAACAGCAAAACATGTATATAATCGGGATTCCTAAGTCAAACAAGACACGATATTCATTCAATCGCATTGGTACTTTCGCGGACTTGATAAAAGTTGATAAACTCGCTATGTATTTAAATTTATATCTTTCGTTAAGAAATTACAACTGAAAATTCGAATTTGGAACGTTTCTTCTAAAACACTATATACTATTTATTATCTATGAACGATGGAGCTTCCGGTACATTTGCTGCATTCTAAATTCGAATCTGTCGCAACTTGACATTGTTGCACATGTGACATCGTTGACGAATCGCAAGGGTCAACGACCCGCGGCCCGGCGGAGCATCGGCCAAACAGCTGGAACGTGGTGAATTAGACCTGTTTACGATGTAATGTCATTAGTTGTGATGAACTGTGATCAATTTGTTATGTTCTTATTGTATTGTTCCCTTTTATGATTTATGAAACTAAAAGCAATGTGAGTATGACGCTCAAGCAATGTGAGTATGAGTATATCTTGTTGGTGTGACATATTAAAATAAAATAAAATAAAAACACGCTAGATTTCTGCTGCGATATTCACTTTAATATCACATTGCGAATTTCCATTCGGTAAAGTGTGATTATTTGCGAAATTAATCGCAAAAATAAAGTCAAGTACTATTTCCAAACTGCATATTTAATGATTCTTATTGTTGCGATCGTTATGGTCGTTTTCTTATTTTTTATCATGTGTTGGCGTCTATGAAGGATTTTTTTTTCTTTCTTTCTTATCCCGCCCAATAGAGTGAGAGCCCGCGACGCCCAGACCTTCGTTATATTATAAAAGCTGAAAGCAATAAGCATTGGTTCCAAAGAGAAATTAGCGTCGATAACTTTTCTATCTAAAACAAAAGATTTTTATTCAGCACCGCTACGGACAGATGTATCTGGTATTCCTCCACCAGATACGAGATAAACAAGCGCGAGCCGCGACTGTTCCCGCGAGAAATGCGCTTTTTGCCGCCATTGCCAGCGGCGGAGATTAATGTCGGTTGACGCACAAAAAACGTAAAGACTGATGTTAAACTTGATGAAGAGGCCACGGAGACACTCGGCTCAATCGTCGCGAACGTTAACAGTGATTGCTGATGAATCGTCCGTTTGTATGTCCACGCGAGTTACGTTAGGTCGTACGATCCGGGAATAACACATTTTTTTCACCCTGCGACGCCGGGACGTACGTATGAGGTTTTGAATGTAACTGCTCTGTATGCACTCGTGTGCAGGGCTTGTGACAGAGATAAACTGCGTTATTGCTTGCACATATCGACACTTAGTGTTTGTTATGTAGACGATATTAAAGTTTTAACATGTCTTCTTGTTATATTGTCGATCTCCTCTCGGAATAAGTCACGGCCACAGCTAAGAAAGAAAGAATGAAAGAATGAACAAAAGAAAAATCGTCGTGTCTTGAGATATTTTCCTCCATCGTTGTAGCAAGTGATATTTAATCTTCCTTCGGCTTACCTGTTGTTATACAAAAAACATTGAAGTAATTGCAGTCCTGTTAATTCGAGGTAACCGCACAGTACCTCGATATAGATATCTTATCGATAAAACCACGTCCAATCGAACGAACCTGAATTCTTTTCGCGGAATCGTCCACTTATCGACCGCGTCCTATACAATAGTATTTAAAACTCAATTAAGCAATACAGTTTCGAGTTCTGTACAGGTCGTAGTCGGTGCCATATAGGAGCGACCGGTTCGAACGCCTATTGTCTTGTTTCTCGAAATATCCTCACGAATGCACCGACGGTTTGCAGTGAGCGCTCACCGTTGCCGCTCGGGTGGGATGCGGTGGTTGAGAGTACGGTTGTGTGCAAGCGATGTAGTCGTGTTGGAGGTGGTGGTTCTGTTGGCAGCGGCGTGATGCCAGTCGAGCGGGCTCTAGCCCGCGGCTACGTTCGTGGGTTATAGTACTCTAGACCTGTAGCGTTGGCTCGGGATGGGACTGGAGATTCGGATTTAGACTATCTAAAGTTTATCTTATTGTGTCTCGCTATTGGCAATACGCTACCTCACCGCGCGGTTATAGCGGTCTATATTGACTAAAACGATTTAAATGTAGCGACGATTTCTTAACAAATTAGCGTTGGGTGTAACACAAGATAATAAATTTATAATAAAATTCCAAGCATTATAATCGTGTAACGACAAAAGTATGTAAAGAGTCCGCATATGCAATAACTCTCCATGGCCTCAATGTAACTAAATGAAGATATTACATTCGTAAGTACCTTTCATGTAGTGTAGTTATTTACCATTTAACTACACTGCATACATTCACTCGCTCGAGGCCGAAACGAAGACCATCAACTGAATTAAAAGATAATACAAAATTAATAGGCCTTTGGAATGCGGGATTCGAAACCTCTAATTTTCGATCCGTAATCATACCCACTTTGTTTTAACTTTTTTACATTACGCGTTACAACTGTCGGGATGAAGAGTAGTGGCCCCAGCGGTGTGCCTCGGAAGCTGCCCTCGAGATACCGGATGCCACGTTTAACGGGGACCAAGGAGCAGCGTTATCAATAAGATTTTCGTTTTTTGAGTACAGCAAGATGTGCAATTTAATTTTATGTAATGGTTCAGTTTGAGGTAAAGAATTCTTTAAATATCCTATAAAGTGTAAAATGTTTGTAACATACCGACCAAATTTGTTTGTGATGAACGAAATGAGCGATATGGAATACGAGTTATCGAAATATCAAAATTCGTAATTTATTTGCTTGAAATCACATTATTCATATTTATGCATCAAAATTACAGTTTAATTCGGCTTTGTGGGTTAAAAGCGTGAAATTACATTAGTTTTGGTCTTTCTGAGATTAGTTTTCCATTTTAGTTCCCTTATTAGCATACTAATTACATTGGACAAGCTTCATTATAAACGATTGAAACGATCGGCTCCGTTGATTGGTTTTATAATTACATTTTCGTAATAAAATATCATTTCCAGTACGATAGCTTAGTGTTTTACATTACAGTCTTCCATTCCGGGGGTCGGGAGTTCAGATCCTGATATCTGCGAATAGCACTGAAAGAATGAAACGGCATGATATGTGTCAGTTTAGGTGTTGGCAAGAATATTACGTGCTAAGTATTCATTGGTACCAGGACTGCGAGAAGAGACATGTTAGTAACATTAATCTACTTATGTTAATATGAGTTCAATTAGTATTAGTTTTCGTGCTACTTGAGTTTCAATAACTATTCTGCCAACCATTTATTTCAATATTGCCGGCTAATATGAGCACTTGGAACGCGTTATGTGTACAAAGCCTTAGAAAAAGTAATTTTCAATCGCTTATTAACTTAATCCTTATTGTCATAACAATACGGTTCAAATTGTAACATCCCATTGGCATTACATCAATCTGAATATTGAACAGTCACGATGTCTAATATGAGAACATTTCGGAATCTCGACCGGAAGTTGAGCTATTATTCTCGGTAATAAATTTAATTTCACGCAACTACCAAAATAAATGAGTATAAAAAGTACAAAATTAATAGTAATATCTTCAATACGGAAAAGTACTTCCTTACTACGGTTATTTTGCTTTTTTTATAAAGAAGTTAGCGTGTATCTGCACGTATGACGTGTGCCAGTGAAACAGTATCACCGGGCGTCTGGCAGTAAGTGGCCAGCGCGGCCCGAGAACATATACATGCTATGCAAGTATTTTTCCGAGCCAATTAAAGTTTGCTTAGTGCCGATGAACAAAGTTGAAACGGCACAAGTCATACGTACGAAAAAAGTAATATGATAATAAAAATGCCTCGAGATAACACACGACCATCTGTTGCCAAATTAGACAGAGCCTGTGATGTGATAATGGTGTAATAATGTGATAAGGGAACAGCTAATAAACGTATGTTTTGTTAATATTTAAAATGTATAACAACCAAAAACTTTCCCGGGCGAAGGTAGAACCCATAGGACTCGGCGGTCCGAACCACTAACCGCAAATTGTATTGCTGGTACTGCACTCAACTTACAAGTTTTATATGTAATTAAACAGTCATTTGACCGGAGCTCTATTGCGAAAAGGGCAAGAAGGACAGCAGGTGGAGGCCGGCCACCTGCGGCCCATGATCAGCTAATATACTTTACATTTAAATGAAATTAACTATTTTTTATCCAGCGTATAATATCATCTTTATGTACCTTATAATTATGAGTATACTCTATATATTGATAAGTCATTAGCAAATAGTACTCGGGTTCACATCAGCGTAATATGTACATCTTTAGGCTCTAGCGCAATGAAGGCTGAATGGGGCATGGGCATCGTATGTGTTATATACATTAACATGTTATTCCCAACGGCTCATTCCCAGGAAGTGCTCGTACATCACGGCGAATATCTCTCTCGTCGAGCCCTCGGGCGAGGAGGGATAGTCTCCTTCCAATAACGAGTGTAGGCGCACGCGCAGCGAATGATCCCAGTGCGCTACGATAGTTCAATCTAAAATGTCAGATAAATCGAGAATTACGATTTCAAATACCATCGCATATTTGGTATTCATTTTATTCATTTATTCGGATTAATTGTGTTAATACAACGTTGGCTTTTAAAACTATAGAAATGATTTTGAGGTTATGACCTAAACATACTGGACGTTTACAAATGATCACAATAAAAAAAAGAAAGAAAAAATGGCAAATATTCACAGTGTCACCACAGCACAATATCAAATACGTGCACCAAAAAATATTTAAAAATAGTTTATATGAAACGCGTATGCATGTGTATCATAATTTACAACACAAATATACATATAGAGTTATATATTCTGTTTCGTTATCCTGATTGGCATTTCTAATGCTCTCACCCAAGAACAAAGCGTGAACTTGCATAATCTGTCGAAATAGCCGGAGGTGCATTATTATTAGTGTTGGAACGTTGAATTACGACATATGGATAATCTCGTTGTCGGATGCTATTGACGACCGAATGAACATTGCCTTTGAATTAGAAATCTTCCTCATTTTCAGGAGAAGAAGAAATTTTATTACTTCAAGACGATGAACTTCTTTGAACTCATGTCTCTTTTATTACCTACTCCACTTACCCAATTTTAAGTCAATTGATAACATAATTAACGGCAGATTTGCATAAAAACAACATTACTTTGTAATTTAGGTACACATCATACAATTGCATATGTAATTAGTTCACGCTAAGTGGCATCTCTGTCTAGTACTGAATGGTAACGGTTAATTATGGAGTGTAGTAAAAGTGATTCCATACTCACGGTAACCATGAGCCTCGGCTAGAAACAGATAATGTTTCAAGGACACTCCTCTAATGCCAGCTCTACCGATTCTTTACCCTGGCTCTTCTCGTAATCTCCGTTTCAGCCAATCCTTTGTATCTTTCGCTTCACATGATCTTGCAGTCGTAATTCACGAGATCTTCACAGTAGTTTTGAAGCGTAAAATCTTGTTGACCACAGAAAATCACCTGACGCTCTCATAATCTTCAAAATTGCCGATTTAGTAACTCAGTAAAAACTATTAACTTAAAATATGATCATTTTTAAAACTCCCGACAGGTATCGAATTGTGTCGATGTTAGGCTGTCGAGGTCATCTCTTCTTGACCTAATAGCGCTATGTGATCTGCGATAAAGAGCTTCGTTCCAAAGAGAAAAATTTATGAATATCCCGCTTTGAGGCTACAAATTCATGGTTCCTGAACTCGTACAACAATGGCGTAGTTTCACATCGTACCGGTGTCATCAGATAATTATGCAAATGGCAAATGTCAGATGGGTAACTGGGCCCGCAACTGTTGCTTGTTTTTATCCCATTTGTAGGTATTTAGCGCAGTTAGTTCAGCGCACAGGCGATGCTAAATGAGTTTGTTTATCGGCCCTGATTGATGATGTGCGTTCATTATCCATAATAACTCTTCTTGCGCAAACGATGTAGAAAATACCTATTTTTTGGCGTTTTAATTTCTTTTCGTTTAAATATTGAGAGAGGATTGGCAGATTTTGCCTTCCTCAGACACTGTACAATATACCGTACAACATAATATATTAAGGGTGCCGGTTTCAGCAGGTGCCGATTATAGAGTGATATTTAAATTTTAAAATATAAAACGCACGTAACAAGTCAGAGATGCGTGCCCCGATTTAAACCTAGACCCCCTAGTAAGGGACTGAATCTCAACCCACTAGGCTATCACTGTTGGTGATGTAATACTAAACCTTAGTAAGAGAAAAACAATTAATATAAATAAAAAAAAATCAAGTTGCCCACGGAACCTTTTCAGATGAATAGGCAATAAATCCAAAGCTTTGTCACGACTTTACCTAATAGATAGCGGCGAATCGATTACAAATATAGATCATGTCGGCCGCGAGTTAGTATTCCGAGCGTGGCGACACCTCGTAAATTATATGCTATCTCTCTCGTGAAGGTTTCCATGATAAGTGTTATATATGAGTCGTTTGAAATTAAGCCGCTGCAGGTAATTCATTGTACGCCTATGCAAAATCGTATGACAAAATCAACATCATGTATCTCAAGATGTAAACTGTGAAACAATTGTAAAAGTTTCAGTTATGAAGTTCACGAATTGGTACGTTTTTTAGGTTAGGATAGGTTATAGTTAAGTTAAAGTAACCTTTATCTTATTTGCATAGTAATTGTCATTATTATCAAACCTTTTTTTTTCTCCAAGCGACATACGACTTCTCTCATAATAAGTTTTGAGGTAAAAGTTATATTTTAAAAAATTTCGCAATTTCATAATTTATTGAAAATAGAATTTTTTTTTATAAACTTAGCACATTCTAGATATGATAGGAATAAATTAAAAATTGAAGCTAAAACTGACTTATTGCTCGTTTATGGCTAAATCGATTACATAACTGTGCATTTGCCAACGCCAGATCTAACGGTAGCTTACTTTGACACAAATATGAATGACTACTTATCGACAGTTGCGACACCTGGCAAATAGTAAGGAACTACATTGCCAACATTTCTGTTACTTTTACTCGTTTTGACCGTCCTCGCTGTCCAGGAGTTAGAGACGCTGACTGCAAAACCGGAGATCGTGGATTCCGTTCCTACACAGGACACACATTTGTGACACGAGCACATTTGTTTGATCTGAGTTTTGGTCGTAAAAAATACCTATATACGTATTATATCTTATATATATGTGTACGTTTATCAGCTGTTCGTTTACCATAACACCAGCATTAAATTGCCTAATTTGTAATCCTATAGCCGAGTGTGGCAATATCCCCAGTTATTATTATTATTATTCAAGTGTCGATTCAGACAACTTATAGAAGGTAATAAGAAATATATATTTATACCTTCATTTATTTATAGAAAATCGTGACTTAAGTTAGTTCCGGTCTTGAAATCCAATGATGTACGGTGGACGTAAGCCGCTCTGGGCCGCCGCCTTTAATGTAAGCCGCGGGGATTACCGCCGCTGGTAATCATGAAATACTGTACCTGTTAGTATTTACGTAGGCCGGTGCTGGCCCGCGCGGAACTGGGATAGATCCAAGGACAGTCGACTGGCTTTGTAAATTGGCGGCTCACTATAACCCCCACACACCTTCGGTCAAACCTCTATCATTAATAACGAAAAGTGGCCATATTGTTCAACGATAATATCATTTTGTCTGTTCTTCTTTTCATTCATCATCATCGTAACATCACGCCAGGTCCCTGACGGGGTAGGCAGAAAGCACCGAGTGCCAAATATCTCTGTCCTTGCAAACCTCCTTGCAAATCGTATAGTAAGTTGTTATAATGATTAATGTACTAATCGTAAGCAGATTTATAAGAGAAGTAGAGAAATAAACGAATATCAGCAAGATAGTAGAAAAACATTTTTTTTTAGTTAATATTTAGTTTTATATGTTTTACACTTTTATACATTACACCATTTATAATAACTTTTAATAATAAGGTCCCGTTGTTAACGGGTAATTATTGTTACCCTACATTCGATCCGATCGCACGGACAGGTTGAGTTTCGAATTTCGATCGTTAACGGGCGCTGCGCGTGCGCAAGTTTTTGTAGTCGTTAATTGTGGCGGCGGGCGCGGCCTCTCCCCGGCTTCCCTCTGGGAAATTGTCACCATATTTATTTGCCAATCTGGATGGACGATATTAAAGCTTCATAGGATCCAAAAAAGCATGCTGTTAGATAGAAAACACCGGCTTAATATAATCTTTTATGTATAATTTCAATAAAACAAATGTCTGGATGGTTATGATAGTATTGTTTCTATTAGGGAAATTCCTACGTATATTATATACTCTATCTTATATACTCATATATAGCGTACAATATAATTATATCGTAGGCTGTAAATTGTCCAGAACTCGATTGCATAGATTTAATCAAGCATATAACTTAATAAGGAGCCGCGTACTAATTTCGTGTCGGCTACTGGTTTAATGAAAATCTCGCAACCGCGACAAATTACATTATCATTAATCTGTTGGAAGCCACAGATTACATAACCGACTGGCGGGCGAACGCAATTTTATATATCCTGTAATTTATGATTTGTGATACTTATTTATTACATAGCAAATTGGTAGTGATACGGTAAGTAGGCGAAGCTATATTAGGATTCGAAAAGATAATTGACCTCAAAAGTATTTTTTTTTACTCTTTTGCTCGACGGGGTCTCCTCTCATAGTGTGAGGAATTTAGGCCATAGTCCACCACACTGGCCAAGTGCGGATTGGTAAACTTCACACCTCAGATTATATCAGAAATATAGTCGGATTAATTTTAGCCTTAATACAAATTATCTTTATTTTAAGTTTGCCCAACCTTTTGCTCTAGTAGTACTTAATGGCCCTTTTCTGACCTGCAGGTTGTGGGTTCGTTTTTCAAACATTACAATATTATTGGTGTGAGTGACATAGTGTTTGATATTTATTTATTTATATTAAGTATATTTATGTAAATAGTACTTATTTTTGCATTTACAGTATCTACATTTTTTGAACAATTTAAATTGAAAAATTCAAAAATCAAAATCAAAAATTAATTTCCAAGACAGAACACTGTTAAGTAGGGTCGTGTTTGCGTGTAAGGTAGTTTGTATTTAGAAATATATATATATATAGGTTTATTATTTTTTGGTCCTCTCGGTACAGACTTCGCCTAAGTTGGAATCTGTTGGCATTGTGTAGTTTGTCCCAAGATGTTACAAAGTACGGCCATACGCCTTACTTCGTCCCTTATACGGATAAATGTGAACAGTGACAGGCTACTTCAGTCTTGAGCTTACGACTCCGGCGGTCTGGGGTTCGAATCTCTGGCACAAAGTTATGTATTTAATCAGCTATGTACGTTTTTTAATTAAAATGCTCCATTGGTTCGGACATTTAAAAATAACGGATGATGAAAGAACAACACAACAGATATCTGTAAAGATAGAGATACTGGGCACTCAGTGCTCCCTGCCTATACCGTTAAGGACCTGGCGTGATGGTATAATTATAACAATGAAGATAATATCTGATTCTGGGCATGCAAAATGATACTGGCCTCGCCACTCTCACAGCCACAGACGTTTCGTTTATAAGAATAATCCTCGGTAACACCTTAAATACGCCATCGCATTGAACTCTCAAAAGGCATGTGGCGTGTAGCGCAATAAAACAATAACGAAACTAAACACTGCAGGAGACCCGCAGAGTGTAGCATGAGCAGAAGTTTCAACATGACCTCGATCAGCTAAATCACCGGTAGAAATGCCAAAATGCTGGTTCCCATCAGATCACATCAACAGATCAGAGTACTTAAGATTGCTTCACTCGCCGTGATGAACTGGAGCGGGTTGGTAATGTATACTCCAGGCTTCCAGGATTAGCGAGAGAGAAAGCTGGTAATAATTCCATGCAAATTCAGATTTTCTATTGAAAATCGAAGTGTTCGATGATTTCGTAACGTTTAAGTGCAGGCTAGGCTAAAGTATACCTTGTAATTAAATTATATTTAGAAAGATATTGAGTGCCATTTTTTATTGCCAACCACGACTTATAATTACGTACACTCAATACGGATCGCTACCTGATGCCCTCTGCAGTAGAGGAACAACACCATTTTTATGGCTCCCGCGAATCCCAAAATATTTGCAGAACCCTAAATATTTGCAAGGTATTTCTACTTGTGTATTCATTCACAATAGAATGCAAATACTGGCCGCTATAGAGTTGTCACGGCGAGGTCAGGAGAGTCAAGCTTATTGTTAACAAACCAGAAATAAACCTTAATGCACGACCTATAGAGTTTGAAATTCAAAAGCCAGTTACGTAATCGAAATTTCAGATAGCAAAATTTGAGGCGACAGCAATGCAATGTAATCTTTAGTAGCAGGTATTTCGGTCGAAAATTGTGTGTATCAAATCGGTCAGTAAATTCAACGAACGTTAATAAGTAAAAAATGTAAGTTATCCACACGTAATTACTAAGAAATCTCACATGCAATCAGAATTTAAGAGCAAATGTTGCGACGATAACGAAGTAAACATACTTTGGGGCACTGTAGGCCACCATCTTTTTGTGCACGCGGTCACTATTTTGGGGCGTTGCCGTCACCGACAAATTAACACCATTCAGTTCTTGTGAAAGATTATAATTCAGAATGAGTTACAATTACAAGTTATAGCAGCGCAGACGCCATTACATTTTCTAGCCAACTAGTGCTGTGTGTTTAATCTAGTGATGTGCCAATGTGGCACGCTACACCAGTAATGCCGGCCAGGAATACCCACACGCTGAGAACGTCGTTAGGGTAAGCGTACACTTGCACGGCCAGTGCGAACTCCACGCCGGGGTCGTCGTTCAGGTGCACGCCGGTGGACCTCACACTAGACACTACACTCTTGCTGGTGGCGTAGGGAACGTTGAGCGGGAAACCGAACATCTGGAAACGACGAACATCTACTTAGAGCCGAAGGGTTTTCTCTGAGACTTGTCAGATATGGACTATGGCCATGTGAGTCACCCGATATTAAATATCAAATACAGTAAACAGATTTCAATGTCAACAATAACGATATATCTAAGTTTACTTACAAGAACTAGAGTAAAATGCTTCTGCCGAAACGTATATCTTCCAAAATCATAGGAATATTAAATCTATTGCTCGCTTGGAAGGAACGCATAATGACTGATGTTACTCAGAATTACGCTTGATAGGAATATTTGAAATAAAGTTTAAGCTATTATGAAGAGAAAACTTCAATAGCGTAATGAGGCTTTATCTCTTATGAGTTATTTGATGATGATTTATTATATTTTGTACTGACATGAGAAAAATGCTGTCTATGACTTCTTTAGCTCTCGATTGACTTAAAAAAGACGGTTTGCCGTAATTACATCAACTGTATCGCATTCTAAGCTGATTTTAAATAAAGGTCTCGACATATAGAAGTGAAAAAAACGATCTGTAAGTATGTACCTTATAAGTGACCATCAGCTGCTTCAGTCGCTGCCCGGGCGCCGGCCGGGGCTCCGTCGGGTTGTACGTCCAGTACTCCCAGTGAGGCAGCATTTCGCGCAACAGCCCGCTGCAGTACCTGATCCATTCCGGCAAACGTTACTTTACCTATGCATTTTTTACTTCATACTAAAATTATACGTTTTTCTTCGGATGTTTGCTCCTTACTCGGACAAAAAATACTGCATGAATTTGAATGAGTTTTCTCTTATACACAAGTAAACAGAGACCCGGATCAGGAGACAGAATGCTTTTTATGCCAGAAGAACGAAACTGTAGGTACAAGTTAGTGGAAATCTAATATTGTTTAGGTACTCAGGTTTATGATTTAAGCACTGAATACTCCAAGATACTTGGGCAAATAGGTGGTTTAAATGTCTGATCGAACTATCCACAATACTTTAACAATCATACCTATTCCATATGGTCTTCATGTGTGAGCGCCACTTCTGAACCTTGTTCTTCAGCTTGTTCTCCAAAGAGGAGCGCAGGCGCTCCACGAGCGGAGGGCTCGAGTACAACGCGCCGTCCGACACTGGGGGCTGTTTTATCATGAACACTGGATCTTCAAACACCTGCAGCATTAACAAATGTTGCAGTGTACGTAAGCATCAAAGTTAGCTGGATCGCTGCAATATCTTGCATTTGACCATTTTTAACCCTTTTATTGTTACACTGCTCTGGGTCCGGGTGGCTGGGGATTTAAGGCCATAATCTATCACGCTGGCATAAGGATTCCGGACAAACTAACCGCTATTGTGACTCCCCTTCCCTCCTTTGCATTGCTACTTAACGGCAAAAATAGTAGTTAGAGTGTTTCGCCTTATATTGAGTATGTGCAAAATGGATATAGAAATAGTGCTACTTATATGCCATTTGCGATGTACGGGACAGATAGGTACTCACGCGCTGCCAGTCCGACGATTTAGAAAAATCGAACGACATACTTTCGCACTCTTGAGACGATTGCAAATTGACCCAAATCTGAAATATATAATATTCAAATTTTTGACAACGATACATAATGCAAAATATATAACATGTGAATCAGTAATGGCCGAACTGAATATTGACCGATGAGTAGTATTTAGATTTTTAGCGCAGTAATAACATTGAATGGAAGCAATGAAATATTACATTTTCCGCATCAAACACGTAGCTGACGGTCTTCAACGGACACGCGGCGTCCCTCAGCTCGAACCTCTCCCCGCCCACCGCGTCGTACACCAGCCACGTGAACTGCTTGCTAGAATTCACTAACATTACAATATTACCAAATGCATAGTATAATGGTAGTAACGTGAGAAACAGCATATAACCTCTAGTGACGCTTGAATAGATTTATCTAGTTTTATAGGTCGACGATCGCTTCAAAGCAATATATAGAACGTATGGTAATTGTCTTAGATAGGTATAGATCGAGGTTGTGATTAAAATAATTCGGAAATGATTCGAACAATCATAACACATACTCGTAATTTGATTGTTGGAATGAGCAAATAGTTTCTGCATACTGAGTGTGCATCGATATCCGTGACAATTGCAGTAGATTAATTATAGTCGATGTTGAACTTACACGTCGCCTCTACCCAAAATCCCTCGACTTTTCTGTTGATCACTTAACATGACGATTCTGTGTCTCTGATCACGCTTGATCAGCACGTAGCTACTTAAGCCGCGCGGTAGAGCCAGCCCGGTGACCACCCAGCATCTGATCCCGAGATGGAGGAGGTAGCAAGCTAGCAGTATTGTATGGTCTAGTGGAGAGCCGTACAGAAGTTTGAGTAGTTCCTGAAAGAAATATAGGAAAAGGTATATTTATATAGGGAGGATTGAGACCCTGCGCCCGAGGGCGCGTTGGCGGTCGATAAAGAGGTGAAAATTTGACGAGCAGTTCCGACAGTTTGGAAAGAAACAGGTTGTCATTTCACAATACACCGTACCTCGGCACGTTCTATTCAAATGTTCATGATCTGGCTCACTTCAGTAGCAACCTAAACCTTATGTTTACGTATGAATTTTAAATATTTATCATACTTTATGTACTATTTACGGACATTTGAATAGACTTATTTTTTTCTCTTTTGATTATCTGGACTTAACCTACTCGGATAATACACTCGACACAGCAATAATGACGCCTCCGTAATGAGCAATAAATAACCTAATGCGCGATTAATAAGAAATACGTATTTACCGTCCCCTTCAGAGTGACGACGTGACTCTCCGATATTTCATAAGAAGGAATTAGCGACACGTATCTCACAGCTGCATCAATAAGCTTAGAAGTTTGATCGGCTCTAGTTTCAGCAGCTTTCCACGTCATATCGGCTCCACTGTATTCAGATTCTTTATCCTCCCCACTTGTAGCTATCGACGACTTTCTTCTGCTCCCCTTAGAAGACGAACCCTTCGAATTACCAGAGCTCTTTGACGCTGCCGACTCAGTTCTCTTTGGGTTCTTAGGAAACCAATCAGAATCGAATAGTGGAATAGGTTGCAAAAATTCCGTCACACACTTATTTTTTCCACAACTATCTATGAACGTGAGAGAAATATTCCTCGAGGGAAATTCGTTTAAATACTCCGTTATAAATGTATTTATGTGCTTTATAATCAGATCGTCTTCGGAGTTTGGTACCGGTTGGCTGTATCGTTGAAAGCCACCTAGATGCGAAAGATTCGTGGTGACGTGGAGCGTGAGAAATGAAGTCTCCTTCTTCATGAATTGGGTGATATCGGAATATATAGATTTCGAATCATTTGCTGTCGAAACATCGTAACCGAAAAGTAGCGGCGGCGTCGTTACTTTGAACGTTCCTTGGAGCTGAAAGTGAATATTTTTAAATGTCATTAAAGCTAAGGCTTAATCCAATATCCGCCAGCAATAATACTCACCGTTCCCAGGCTCAAAACGGTATACAACGGTATTTGTACAGTTCCGAGCCACTTGTTGTAGAGCCTGTAATGCACAGATCTGTTGAGTGACGACGGTTCCTCTTCAGAATATGCCTCATTGACGTCAACCTTGTTCTCATCGTAGACGTTAACGTGAATAGAAGATAATGGTGAGAATCTGAAAAGTAAAATAATAAAATGAGGGAAAAATGCAGTTCTGCAGACGATCCGAAGATTCCAATGCATTTCATAATGGACATAAGTTGCTTACTTAGTCTTAATCTTTACAGAGTGATTCCAAGTTGGATGACACCCTATGGTTGTGGAAACTTGGGCAAAGCTGCCATGGTAGCTTATTCTTACAAATGGTCTTAACGGACGCACCTTGAAACCTGTAAATTCAAGAATACCCTCAATGTAACCAGCAATGTCTTCACTGTCTTTGGAAAAAGATTCTTGACTTTGTATATTTCCAACTTCAAAATCACCTGCAATACTGTGATCATCTTCAGTATCATCTGAAATAAACCCTGCACTTCTATCCAGTAGATTAAATGCTTTCAATACGGTAATATTAATTTCTTGCTCTTTAGTCAAGCATTCCGTTAGCAACTCTTGTTTAGCTATACTCGATGTTGCCTCTAAATCAAAATTCGACTGATTTGAAAATATGCCCCTGAAAAATCAATTGAAAAGAAAGTTCTGACTGCAGGAGGTTATTAAATGAAAAATACCAAAATAAATAATTATGACCCGCTCTTAAACTATCAAAAGCATTTATTTAAAACCAGATTATTCTAATAAGCACAATAAGAGATTAAAATAAAAAGCACAAGATAGAAAATATCTAGCTTAAAAAAGCGAAAACGAAAACAAAAATGGGAAGGGAAAGAGATTATCATTAGCTCAAAACACCCATAAAAAATAACAGTATCCGTTGATATGTTTATCAAAACAAGTACAATAATACCTCAAACTCAAATCTTTATAATCTCTGACAACATCCTTGTAGGTCTTTTTAAAAACATATTCATTTAAGTTTTTCTGGAGTTTCGCGTTCAATTTCTTTAAAAACTTTACACTCATGAACCTTTGAACGTCAATTGGATCCATATCTGTTTTACCTTCAAGATACTGTACATCAAATTCATGTTCTTCGCTTTTTTGTAAGCAATTTAAAAGTTCCGTAGAAATCTGACTCGCAAATATTGGGATTATTTTATCTTCAACATCATCAAACCCTCCACAGTGTCTTAAATGCAAAAGTTTCAGTCTGACAAACTCAGAACTGTTTTCGTCTATAGCGAATATATAATCGTTATGAATAGAAGCTTTAGAAGCACCTCGAAGAGCCGTAATTATATTTTCATTATCAATCTTTCTATCATATATCTTTTCTATAATATCAGTTAAAATACTAACGTTAGGTTTATCTATTCCATGCAAAAGTCGCTTAATTTGCCTTTCAACAGACACTGAATCCCTAATAGACTCATATTGGTTTTCGTTTAGTTTGTCACTCCATCCTATTTTAATATTAACTTCAGCCGTAGTGCACAATATTCCTTTAAACAAGTTACTGCTTTTTAGCCTTATATTATTTTTTGCAGCCACTTCGTTGAGCTCGACCCCACTACCTATATGATGAGCACTAGACTCTACCGTATCAGTATAAACGAATTTTTCTTTAAAGAAATTTGCATTAGAGCTATTAGCTCTTATTCCAGGTAAATGAATACTCACCGACGCTACCTTAATATCATCTTCGCATAAATAAATCATTAATATAATATTATTCGGCAGTATTTGAATTGACAATGTGTCAAAAAAATCTACATGATTAAATCTAAGAGGAGCCGTGTAACTCTCCGATTCGCACACAAATACATTATCAACATACATTTTAAAATTATAATTATATGTCAACGTTTGATCTTTACTTATCCCTCTTAGTGCACGTTCATCTTCTTTAAGAACTACTTCCGTTTTATCTTTGAACACAATTTTGTTAACAATTTCTTCCACTTCTTCTTTAAGTACATCCTGATTGAGTTCTAATTTTGGCTTTGCAATTTTTTTTCTTTCAACGTCACCAGCCTTATAACTTTGCTTTAGTTCTTTGTATTCCAAATATTTGTTGATATATTCATACTCTAAATTTACAAGCATATCGGAAAATTCCCTTTCAAAAACTTGCGTATACTCTACTTCAAAATCTTCATCATCCAAAACAGTTTTGGTTACTTCCATAACGTACTCGGTATCTATTTTACCGGACTTCTGCCTTATCATTTTGATATCTGCCCACAGAGACATAATTTTATGCAGCGATACCTTCTGATCATCAAGTAGTTTGTAATATTTTTGTCTTAGATTCAGGAACTTTCCTGTGTACTTTAACACGGTTTGATCAAATTTTATATCTTCCTTCCTATAAGAGCTTATATTTAAAAGTTGTTGACCAAGATTATCCCTTGTCTTTTTATTAATGTCTATATTTTTTAAGGTATCTTCAATTTCGTTTTTAACATTACAGTATTCTTTATAACAATCAATCAATTTTGTACAAAGTACTTTTTCTAACGAAAAATCATGGTGATGTAAAAAAAATATATCCTTTAGAACGATATCTAAAAACTTGGGCGATAGTTTCTCATTGCACTCTTGATACTCTGTTACAATGTCGCTAAACATTGCAGGCTCCACATACTGTACTGTTATAGGTTTTTCTTCGGCCACAGCATATTCTAATACCTTAGGAAACACTGGACTTAAATCAAACGACTTCTGTCTCCACCTGTGGAAAATTTTGTTATTTATGTTGTGTAAGATTAAAATTGTTTAGTTATATTAATGTAGTATATTATGATCGAAATAAAATATAACAACTGAAAGAACGGTGATATAAAAAGATAATCGTGTTCTCTAAAACTTCGAGATAGCTATTAACTTAGATAGGCAAACGCATGTGGCTCTTTAGGTCGACAATTGATATCCATATACGATTACTTATATACGACTATATGCTTTCATACCCACGTTCTGCATCAAATCGCCAAGCATTATTTCTTCGTGAAAATTTCTGAAATCTCGGACTTTTCTCTAGATAAGATTTCTGCTCTTTTGAGAGATTAATTTTTGTTATAACATTCTCTAATAAAGGTGATTGTATAGACGCAATCTCGTGGCTAATAATATCCATTAAGTTTGGTATATCCTTTTTTCTATTTTTTTTCTTCTGTTTTATTTGTTTTGGTGACGAATTTACATCAAGCTTTGTGAAAAAATCGTGCGCGCTCGGTGGTTTCACAGATGGTTTAGGTGAAAACGTAGATTCGAGTAGACCCTCATTTCTGATTTCGTAATACTCTGTATCGCTTTCATTTGAATCGTAATTCTTAAATGAACGTAATTCTATGTGTTCGGACATTTTTAATACCACAGCTCGTTATTGAAAGCGAGGTCTGCTTTATATATTAGTACATATCTATGGCGACAACCGTAATAAAACTTTTGTATGTCCCGCTAAAGGTTGTCATGGCAATTAAAGTACATTCAAAGTAAAATAGAAACCAAATTAAAACTCTGTTAAAAGTATTTTATATTACCGTTTTACCTACGTAATAATTACGTTCAGATAACTAACTGTACTCAAAATTGATATTCATGAATTTATTCGATAAACTTATTTATCAAAAATATTATAAGCACGGTAGGGATGTCGACAATAAGACAACATAATAGAATATTTTGTCTGTACTGTCACTGTCACGAACTGCACGTAATGTCAAAACAAATGTAATGACAATGAATGAAAGTACTTTCGTTTTTGCTTTTATATGTTAAAAAGCTTTTAAAATGGCTAAATTTTGTTTAAAGGACAGCGAAGAGTACTACTTATCGCTTTCGGAGCAACCGAAAAGATTTGACCAAGACAGTCCTGTCAATAATGTGTTTTTCGACGATACCAATGGACAGGTACACAAAGTGTCTAACAGCTTTGATTATTTTTTATTACGCAGTCGTTAAACAATGAACACACTATGCTCGTATCTTTTTCAGAATGTTGTAGTTTTTTGGTGACCGTAACAAATAAAGTTAATTCTTATAATATTAAATAATGCCTTATAGTTCGCAAACGTTCATTTCAGGTATTTACTGTCCGATCGGGGGGAGTAACGGGTGTCACAGTGAGTGGAATGGACGAATCGAAGTGCACATCGTTTCGAATGGAAGACAAGGG
This sequence comes from Passova gellias, assembly GCA_018249975.1. Classification (NCBI taxonomy): domain Eukaryota; kingdom Metazoa; phylum Arthropoda; class Insecta; order Lepidoptera; family Hesperiidae; genus Passova; species Passova gellias. The sequence continues at coordinate 20,456 of DWUN01000384.1, forward strand.
CCCAATAATATCAATAAAATTCTCTCCCGACCACAAAGTGTTAGCTATACAACGCAATACAGACGGACAAACGGCTACAGTCGAATTTGTTAATTTCAAAGATTCGGTGCCTACCAATATAGAGTATTCGCACACCTGTAAATGGAAGAATTCAAAAATATTAGGTTTTGTGTGGCCTAAAGCTAATGAGATAGCATATATAACTGACCACGGTATCGAGTTGCTGCAGGTGTTGCCAGAGAAGAAGCAGTTGAAAACACTCAAGAGCATTTCTTTTAGGTTTGTTATTTTTCTACCTGACAAACTGGCAGGTGATTCAGAGGTTGCGGATTCCATTCCCACCCTGAACATTTGTGTGATGAACAAGTTTGTTTGTTTTGTGTCTGTATTTTACATCAATATCTGTGCAAGTAATATATAGTATCTATATACATATTTCTATTATCTGTCTGGTTACTATAACATAGGCATATAAGTAACTAATTTGTAATGATACAGCGACATGTCCCCATTATTATTATTATTTTCCAGTGGTGCTTGGTTTTCATGGTGCGCGCAAAGCAACATCGTGCTACTGGCCGGCAATAATGGAGCTTTGTTACAACCATTCTCTCTTAACAACTCCACCATCACCAAGCTCCAGAAATTGGAATGTAAGGATTTCAATAAATTATGATTTTGGTTCGCTCCAGCCACAGGTGTCTGTCCACAGGCTTTCTTCTTCTGACCTAGTATAACCTAAAAGGCGTACTAAACCATTGAATAACTATAATAGTGTATAATGTTATTTAAGTTTCATCATCATCATCAGCCCGTGTCCCTCCACTGCTGGAGATAGGCCTCCCCCAACGCACGCCACCACACACGGTCCTCAGCCTTCCGCATCCAGCCGCTCCCAGCCACTTTTTTAAGGTCGTCAGACCACCGAGCCTGAGGGCGCCCTGCCTTTAATTAATTTAAGTTTACCTTATAATAAATAGAACTAGTTGAGTGTATATAAAATTGTAATAACATAAAAGTAACATTTTAAAATTATTTTTGAAATCATATTTTTTAAAACTTTTAATTAAGTAATACTTAATAATGTTTTTTTAATATCACACAGTGGACTCCTCAAAACCAGTGGTGGAACGCGACGTGTTCATCCTTCGTTTATGCGAAGCGTCCTGGTGCGCGATATTCCGACACGGCAGCGTCACGTCCGTCTCCACGCCCGGACCCACCACGGTACTATAACATTTCCCATGTCAATTATGTTGTACATTATGCAACTATCTATTTGTCTGACAAATATTTCTATTACTAGACTACTCACATCATTGTTTGTGCTGTACTAATGTTGTGTAATATTAAATGTCTTTGTCAATAAACTTTTCAGGTGTGGTTAATACCCATTACTGTGCCGGGCGGTATGCAGCACGTCCTGAAGACAGGTCTGGTGGGCCGGTTTGCAGTCAGCGTGGTAGATCACCTTCTCGCTATTCATCATCAGGCATGTATTTTCAATCTCAATATTTATTGGTGTTTATGTGATATTCAAAGTTCTCCTTAGACTGGCCCTCCCTTTATGACTCCTCCGGTGTACCCTAATAACCCTAAAGACCGGAGTACTCAATCGGAAGTCCGGAGTTCAATTTTCATGCAGGACAAACATTTGTTCAATGAGCATGTTTGGTTGTTCTATGTCCTGATACATTTCATTACACTCAGGTATAAAAGAATGATGTAAGTAGTATGTAGCTTGTATGTATATGTCTATTGTTGTTTCAGTCCAGTCAAACATCACAGTTGTTCGACATAATGGAAGAAGCGAAGGTTGAGAACAACCTGGTTACACACGTACCCCTCGTGGAGGGTATGTCCATGAAACCGGCGGCCGTGGACGGCCAGCTGTGTCCTATGTGTATCCTTTGTCTAGCTACATAATCTCCAACCTAGTTCTATATATCTGCTATATAAGGGAGAAGTAACATCTGAAATCAAAATTATATTTTTAACCTGCTCAAAATACTACTGATTTATTAAAAGTCAGTCCTTTGAGTAAAACATTGCTTTTAGCTCCATAATTCAAGTTAAAGATCTGTAAATATATCTTATAGTTACAATTTTATATGTGAATCAATACATATCCATAATGTGGGACTGTTGGGGAAGAGTTCTTCTTTAAAACCGGTAACGGGTTTAAGACTCGCCACATATTACAAATGTCCATACGCGGCGGTGACCACGCGTAACGGGGCCCATTTGCCTATCGCTAAGATGGGTTTATACAAGAAAAATAGTGTACGAGCGTGGGATGGAGCGCGGTACGATAGCTTTTGTGTAAGAGGTGGCGCCTGTCGGTGTGCGATAGTCGTCCTTGACAGCGGCGCAGACGCGGGCACGTGGGTGGTGTTCCAGCCGCACTACGTGGTGGACGCGCGGCGCGGCGCGCTGTGGGCCGTGCGCCTGCACCTGCCCGGCCTCGCGCACAGCGTGCGTACACCGCGCCACCGACATCATCATTACCATCATCATCATTATTATCATTGATCTATTACTTCACTCCTAGATATGAGCCTATCCACGACTACTTACTAGTACCGAACCGATTCATGTCTTACTACAATGTTATGTTGTCCATCGTTCTCAATTATTCCCATTATTCAAAATGGCGACAGCTATGTCACTGAGATTCTATGGATTTAAACAAGGGTTACATGAAATTTGACATTATATAATAATCATGCTTTTAATTAATCACTAACATTGCTGCAGTTGCCCAAAGAAGACATATCGAAAATGGTAGCGGTGCTGCTGAGGAGGAAGGACGGCAAGGAGACTATATACAGGATCCTGAACCAGCTGGTGTCGGACGCGGGCACGTACCTCGTGGAGTTGTCCAAGTGCTTCGATGAAATCAACTCCGTGTACAGGTGAAAGCAAGATCCCATATTTATCATACGGACATCCAATCTGTTGCCGCAGCGGCCAGCGACTCTGACAGCTTGGCTAGAGATTGTGAGTTTAAATTTCATCCAGATTAAATAATCATTCATCAAACTTAAAGAAATACTTTATTACACAAACTACGCCACCAATCAATTGACTGTCCGTTCCTTCTATCTCGGGTGAATATAGTCGTTCCTAGAA
>DWUN01000385.1:0-23575 GCA_018249975.1 Passova gellias
TATAATCGGTTAAGTGGTTTAGGAGTCCATTGAGGACAAACATTGTGACACGAGATTTATATATATTAAGAAAGATATGTTATTAAATACATGTTGAGAGGCAAAAATATTTTTTCTGAATAATTAATTTAATTCAAATAATATACCTAAAATTCATTAAATAAAAAAAATGTACAGATTTAATACAAATATTAACAAAGGTTTTTATATTTACACCTCAAGCATAAAGTAATGAAAATAAACCGCAGTGTTTTCATTTTTACTCTAAACTTAATTTTCAGTGCTTTTTTTCTAAAAGGCTAGTTTTATTGTGTACCCGTAAGCGTGCGAGGTATACGTGTAGGTACAATGCTTTTGTTTCAACACATTTTTATTGTTCCACTGATGGATAGAAATCTGAGAAAGTTAACATTTTGCAATGTTGGTTTTTGTTTACCATGTTGGCCAAGTGTGATTTGGCAGACTTCACACATTTTAGAGGACATGATAGAGAGTTTAAGGTTAATTTCGCCATATATTACTGACTGTTAAAACGACTAATATTTAATTTGAATAATAAACGTAAGTACCTACAATGAAAGGTGCGTGTTAGGTTTGATTGAATAAAATCTGCCTCGTAAAACTAAACAATGAACTTTGATAATAGTGAGGTACATAAAGGGTATCGCGTAAATAAATTAAGGTGTTGCCAGATTCTAACCATAGAGGATTTCTTTCCCAGATACACGTATTGAGATGTCACTTTCCAATCTTCCACTTGGGCGTGAACATCTATAATATTCGCATCATTATATCTATCAATTTTATTGACTATGTTACATGTTGTGTTTCTCCTGTGATAAATGTTGCTGATGATACCACTGTTGTCAATTTTATTTTTATGTGTAGGTACACATATATTAAATAAGAATGTACTTGAGATAACGATTCAATCTTGTAAAACATGATTATGCTACTTTCTGTCTATTATACTATGAACCTTTATCCGTTTTTATTCAGCAATATATCTTTATATGAACTTAGCGTGTCGAACTGAAAAAGTATTTTAACAATTAATTTATGTTTAAGCTGAGTTTCAAGATGCGTGGTTTTGATAAAATAAAATATGTAAAGATGTACACTAATTTAATAAGAATAAAAAAATACGGCATATGACTTATAGAATATTATTTTTTATATCTTTGAATATAGAACAAAATTCTTCCGAAACAATTTGTGCAACTTTGGATATCTCCCAGAGAAATCTGTTGATTTAGTTTTAATTGCTGTTATCTTTGAATATATTAAAAATGACCTATTAAATTTCCAATTGCATTCGCGTTCTTACCTTGTAGAGTCGATTATCCTTTATTACATTTGATAAATTTATCTACAAAGGTATTGTATTTGATGATAAATAATTAGTGAGATTCAAACTCATCAGCGCTCTTTGATTTGCAATACGCTTGCCTCAAGATCCTCGCCGCAATTCCTGCGCAAGTATCTTCATTCTGTTGCTGTATTTAATGTATCTTTGTATATATTTAATGATAAAGTACGCGTTTTCTTCACTTATTACATAAAGTGCATATTGGTTTCTTAGCAATCCCCTGTCTTTTGCTTCAATACGTTGAAATTTATGGACCAAGTAGGTAACCGGACTAATTTGTTTCTAATAAACATCCCCTGAAGGCTTATAATTCCTGCAATGTACTAAGAAATGTCAATATCATGAAGTTCATTGGTATTGAAAGTACGCTCCCCACTTACCCGTGCGCGCTTGCTTAGAAACTTTGTGGGATTTATCAGTTGTTGGAACGATAGCGCGATAGAGTTGGCTTGTAGGAAGAGGTTGTGTTGGTACGTTGGCTTGTTAGGCTGATTGTCTTTTGATTGTTGGGCGATATGTCTCTGAATGGTTCATGTAATTTGTATTTAGGAGTATATTAAAAAAATGCTAATGTTTTGAAATGCTTAGACCACATCTAATAGCATGACTGGTATTATGCCCCCAACACGTTTCTTACTATTCACGGTAAACTCGTTCATGGATTCGCATGTTTCGAATACTAGATGGCAATTGTTTTTGTTACGCGATCTTAGCTTTCATAAATGAAAATATTACTGCCCTGAGCAACGTAAACATTTGTTACATGTATGGCTAAAACATATGTAGGGAAGGAATTGAGGCAATTCTGTATGTATATAAAATTATTACACCTCGACTGTTTCGTTGATTTGTCAATAATTTATCATTTTGTCAATAATGTTTTACAGGGATTCTTATTATGTATATCATGTAAATAATATCCACTGCGCGATGTAAATATATCCACCATTATTAGGGGGTTGACTTTAGGTCTTGATAAGGCTTTAATTCTACCTTGTTGACATTTTTTGTAGTTTTAATCTACCTTGAAATTGATTTTCATCAGCACGTTATTTTTCATCAGTTACAAAGCAATCCAAAAGATGCTAGCAAAAACTATTCGATTGAATTCTTCAAGGTGATGTTTTGTTATTAACCTTCGATAATTCCGCATATTTTCAATTCAACATTATGAAGATGTTTTACTTAAATTATTCTATTATTGCATTTTAGTTAGATATTATCTCGAGATTTGTTTTTTTCTTTTTTTGATAATTTTGCACTTCCTAAATAGTTGTAAGAGTGAATCGCGGACAAACAACGTGACACGAAAATTGTAAATATTTAGATAATAAATGTCTTATTATAACATGGTGCAATCAGCACTGTCTTACATAAGAAACAACATGTAGAAACAAATTGTACTCGTACAATAGACGGATCACAATTCTTTAATGGGTATTATGAAAAAAACCATTAAAATTCTTGTTCACCACGAATACATCCAATGATATGTAAATTACAAAAATACCAATTCGAATTGGTTTACAAAAGAGGTAAAGAGTTATATATACCAGACTTTTGACGAGAGTGATCAATTACATATTGAATTTCTTTAAATATTAATAAACAACAATTGAATAATGTCCAAAATCGAACAGAGAAAAGTGAAGAAAGGAGATCATTAAAAGAAGCCATTATGATAGGTTTGCTTGATCATAAATTATCAGTGCGTGAGATTATAAGATCATATAGGCATATTAGAGATAGGTTAACTTATGAATCGAAATCAATATGTAAAGGAAACTGCTTGGTCGTCCCACGTGGATTAAGAAAAGGAATGCTAGTGACGGTGCATTATCCCCATTTGGGCGTAACGAAAAAGTTATCGAGAGTAAACGATTCTATGTATTGGTCAAGAATATCATATGATTACATGATTTCACGATGCTAAAGATTTAAACTTTTCAGCAACAATAATCGAAAAGAGACGAATTCCACACAATGTACCCGAATTTTATTTTAGGAAAAAGTTCGAAATTGCTTTATTTCATTTAAATGGCTATTATTATTATGATTGTTATAGATTATTTTTCTAAATTGAAATTGATTTTCTAAGATACACTAAAGTGAAAACGGTTATCTATAAACTGAAAAAGATTTTCAGTCAGCACGGTGTACCAAGTGTTTAGTGATGGAGGACCGCAATTTAGGAGTGATACTTTTTAAGATTTTTTCTGAAGAATATGATTTTGAACATAATAATAATAATACCTATGTCAAGTCCAGAATATCCTCAATCTAATGGCATGGTTGAGAGAGAAATTCAAACTATAAAGAACATCTTGTGAAAGGCTATTTACGAAAAAAGAAGTTCGTATTTATGTATATTAGAATTTAGAAATACGCCTGTTTATTTAATTGCGTGTTCTACAGAATGTTTATTCAACAGAAAATTAAGAGGTATTGTACCTACGATTAAAAAGCGTTTTTTCCAAAGATTTACAGAACTTAAGACAAAATTTAAAGGAAAAGTATAGATACTATATATAACAGAAATAAATTTCATTAATAGAATCTGGAATTAGGAGAAAAGGCATTTTGTAAATTAGGAAAAATGTAGAAGAAAGGTATCATTCGTGGAAGAGTGTTTGATAGAACATATAAAATTAAGTGATAATGGTGTAGCATTTAAATAATTGATAATCGGAGAGTATTTATAATAATCAATTATTGGAGAGCATTCCTAAGTGATAATGGAAAGGCAATTATAATAATTGATAATGGGAGAGCATTTATTTTTAAGTGATAATGGGGAGGCATTTATAATAATTGATAATGGGGAGGCATTTATAATAATTGATAATGGGGAGGCATTTATAATTGATAATGGGGAGGCATTTATAATAATTGATAATGGGGAGGCATTTATAATAATTGATAAAGGAAGAGCATTTATTTATAAGTGATAATGGGGAGGCATTTATAATAATCGATAATGGAAGAGCATTTATAAGTGATAATGGAGTCGATTTTTAAATATATTCGACATTAAAAAACTACAAGAATAAAAGGTGACATGAGAACTGATATTTGATTTTATTAAATACATATATAATAGATTTCTTACTATAACAGTTATTGTGAACATTTTAATAATTGTTGTATATAGTATTACATAGCACATTATATGTAGGTTGTAAAGAATTTCATAGTCCGGTTCAGAAGTATTGGTTTTGTATAATCAAATGTTCTAGGTCTTTTATTTGTAATTGATAATGATAATTAACTGATATGTGTGTACTGGTTGTTATACTTTTTACGGGAATATTTCATTTTATAAGTATTTTCTTCTATTTGAGACCGTTTCACTTAGAATTTTTTTGTGTGTAACGGTTACTAAAATGAAATCCTATTTATTATAAAATATATGAAACGTATATGAAACGCTTTCTCTGAGAAATCCATTCGCTATGTATGCCCCTTTGGAATTAAATATTTATAAATGGATACTTTTAGAACTAAATATTTATATGCAATTATTGTTTTCGATATTTTATAATATTTACTACCATAGGTTTTCCAAGGGTACCTTAAATCAAGCTTACAATTCCATCTTTACATAAATTTATAAAACACTTACGCTAATATTTAAAAAAAAGTTTATACGTCTTCTCAATCTACATATTAAAAATGGTTTTAGGTAATATTGTGAATATATAGACACTGAAAAATTAGAAATATCGTTTTTTAAGTAAATACAATTGCGCAAAGTAATATTGGATTAATTTATTAACAATAGATTTTCGCTCGTCATCGTCCGATACAAGTAGCTAAAATATTGGTTTGGTAAATTTTGGTAGTTGTTGTGGTGTCAGTGGAAAAATTTCATGGTTTTAATGTGTTTGGGAGTTTATAAAAGTGGTGTGCCCGCTTATGCTTACAATTATAAATATTATATACCTACATGAAATATTATTATGTGATATGTATATATTCAAACATATTTTCTGCATTGTGTTAGTTGAAACGAATATATTTACAGTACAGAATTGAGTGCAATGTTTAGTCTGTGGCTGGAGCAATATGTGTTATTTGTAATTGCAATTCAAATTGAAAGTATTTTAATTTTATTATCTGTGGAATGTATTTAGTGCAACAAAGTATGACGTAAACATACATTATGTGTAGTTGTGTGATGTTGGTGCTGCTAATACCTACGGTTTACATACCATTAAGAGGGTTTATACGCTATATAAATCTGTATACAAAGTGTAAATATGCAATTTTTACAATTTACGAAGCATGTTCCTAATATCAGCTTTTTTTTGTTATTCGATTGAAATATCGGTATCATAACTGATAAAGATGTTTGAATTGAAATCCCTTTAAGATTTTAAAATAGTTTAAATGAACTAATCTTCAGTGTGTCTTTTTCTTTTTCTATAGTGGTTTATATTCAATAATTATAATATCATTACTGTGATTGTTCGGTTCCATTATATATCTTAATATTCGATTAATTATTTTGTTTATTACAAATTTGACTATTATTATGCTCAACCGTATAATTTATTACAAAAGTATCACTACTTACATAGTATGCATATATATACATATATATTTTAGATTACGTTCTATAGATAGGAGTATATCGAAATGCACAGTTTGTTCGCAGCCAAGTTCCCGCGTGTTTTTGACCGATTTCAAAAAGGCGGAAGTACTCAATTCGTTTGTAAGTTTTTTTTTAGGTTCAGGCACGCCTTTATTACTCGCGAACGCAACGAACTTTTTTTTACGCAAACGCAACGTATATACCAGTATTATTATTGTTCATTTACAGTCGCATGCTTTTAATGTCATAATAACAACTTTGTATTATATTTATAGTTAGGTACTTGAATATCGATAGATTACAATAACTATACCTAACAGTGATAACTGCAATAGTCTTGTTCTCTGTAGAGACAGATATAGTAGTGCAGAAATACGCGCTACGCTATGACCAAGACAGCTGTGGGTGTTGTAAAAAAAAGGTATCTTATCTTTTTTATTATCTACATGTCTCCACTAGAAAGAGTTAAGTCGTTGGCAAAAACAAAGACAAAACGTTTATTATGTACAAATTATGTAACATTCAAAGATTAGACGTAATCATTACATAAATCCATATTTATAGCTTTTACGGCGTACAAATTTCAGCTATTAAAATTTGAATCATGTATTAGACAGACTAAAATTGTCATACGTTAAATATATAAATATTAAAATCAAAGTAATCCGCCAGTTCAGATTCATGACATGCGCATTTTGATTAAAAATTTTATTTAGTATATCCGGGACGACGGATCTACGCCGTAAAGGCAATACACGAACCGCGGTATGACTTGAAACAAAAAATATTTTGCGGTGTTATTGATAGAAACAAATTAATGGGCACCGAGACAACTTACACGTTCATGGTCTCGAGACTTGGGTGTTGTGGGTGTCTTATAATCCTCTTCCCCACTCCTACCACTTCGACTACCTCCGCAACAAAAGACGTATGGGGTTCGCTGAAATGAAACGCACTGCTGCTAATCTTTTTAATATTACGCTTTAGCTTTAAACTGTAGTACGACTAAGCTGTTTCTTCTCTCTGTTATTGTGTCAAATAGATTTATCTATGTTACATCTTAAAGATGAATGATGAGCAATCGACGTGATATAAACGCTGAGGATATCATAAACATACTGTTTTTAGTTTTTTACCCTTCAGGTTTTCATCGTTTTGGTACAACCGTCGTAGAGTGGAAAAAATAGCGTTTGTATAAAGAATTTAGACTTCCTAAAGTAGTTTTATTGAAATTATTACGATCTTAATATACACAATTGAAACTCTGAACAAATAAATATCTTTAGTGACCTTTGTTGTGGTAAACTGTTTAGACTCTTGACAGTACAGTGCTTAATGACCTTCGTGTAATTAAACGGTTTAGGTTCTTAACAATAGGGTTTCTAGTGACTTTTATGTAATTAAACGGTTTTAACAATATGGTTTCTAATGATTTTTGTGTAGATAAACAGTTTAGGCTCTTAGCAATACGGATTTAATGACCTTCGTGTAAATAAACGGTTTAGATTTTGTAAGTAATAGGGGTTTCAATGACCCTCGTGTAAATAAACGGTTTAGACGTAGCGATAGAGTTTTTACTGACGTTTACGTGAGTAAATGATTTACTCTTAGAAATAGGGTTTAATTGATTGAAACTTTTAGTAAAATGGTTCTTAGGTCGCAAAAAACGGTGTCGGTGAACTATTTAGATTGTTCATATTTAGGTTTTTAATAAACCTCGTGTAGCAAACGGGTTAAGCGGTTTAGAATCTTAGAAATAGGGTTTTATTGACCTTTGTGTAAATGGTTTTGACTTTTAGCAATAGGATTTTTAGTGACCTACGCATAGGTAAACAGTTTAAATTCGTAGCGATAGGGTGTAAACTAAACTTGCATTTTATCAAGTGGCTATTGATTATTATTTTGTAATTAACACGTACACAAATTTTGGATATTACTGTACAGATTACAACATCGGTATAATTCGTTTTGGCTTGTGAAGTGGAAACCATGGAAATTAGACAAGAACAATCATAATAGATTATTTACTTTTTCGATCGTTTATGTGATTTTGTTGAAGTGCTTGGTTTTTCTTGGCCAGTGGTTGCTTTGATATCGGTGAATGTTTCATAAAATACTTCATCCGGGTGTCTAAATAGTGCGTGTAATAATCACAGTTTTATAGTGCGACTATGATGTTTTGATCGTTTTCGGTGCGTGTGTCTGAGTAATGCTTAGTTTTCAATTACTTCCGTGTGAAAAAGAAAATTGCTGGTTTGTGCTTGTTTTGGTGAAGTGCTATGTAAACTACGGTACAGTCAATAATGTTCTTATTGTAATTATGCGATGTGACTAGAAAAATGTACATCTAATTAGAAATTAATGAAATGGTTTTTTTTGAGTTGATTCGTTTTTCTAAACTTTCTTTTACAACACCTACAGAAACTGACAGTTAAAATAATAATGCTATCGCAAAAGCACTTAGATATATCGGTGGAAATGGATGCAAAAATATTATGTCTGTTAGTGGTAAAAAAAAGTAAAATTGTACAGCAATGAACTCATATTCTCCGCATTACTTAGTGAGAAATATTAAGAAACAGTAAAGCCGAAATGAATAGGTATTACTGCTATGTGAACACAAACTACGCTTAATTAAAGTGACGGTTCATCATAGGATTAATTCTTGTAACATAATTTCATAGTTCAAGCTATTTATTTGATAGTTAATGGTGAATTGTGAACTTGCGCAGTTTAATAGGCACTTGACACCACAAACAAATACATAACTATGTTAAAAATATTTATCATTATAAGTTAATGAAAAAAGCAATGTCTATTGCGAGTCTGCTTTTTATATAATTCTAATAAATATAGTAGAATAAATAATAATAGTAGATGAATATAATTTTCATAAATATAGTAGATTATATTAATAATTAATCGAACAAATCGTATGTTATCGTAATTTTACACGTGCAACTTGGTAGGGAGAAGGAAAATTCACCTTTCCACATCAAAATAGGATCCGAAGTCAAACCCTGGAAAACCCAACACAGCAAAGAAACTAAAGTTTTGTACAATCTACCTCAATTAATATCAACACTTACTGATCAAAACAGCACCATATTGGAACAAAAAGTACTAGAAAGTCAAAATAGTAGAAAATTATTGACTAAAGATGGATAAAACTTCTCAGACTTCTAGACTAGCACTCACATAATTTGACAATAAGCTGAAGGGGATCAAATGGAATTCATATCCCTATATCACTGATCTCTTAACGGAACAACTAACTTCGTTCAAGTTCACATTCAAAACAACTCCATCTTGGCACATAAAAGCAGTGCGATGATGCCTTCATTAAACCCGCTGAATAGACACTGATGTATTCTTGACTGATGTATACCCAAAACTTGTAACAAATTTAGACCATCTAACCTTTGAACCTGGAAGCCTAAACATCGGTCTTGCACGTAGAAGTATGCGCTATCATTGACTGTGTCCTTGATAGTCTACACAAACAAACTAATACTAACTTTCCGGGATATTCCTGCAAGGGGATGATGTAACTCCAGACGAACTATAAAGCAAAATACGGCACTCAAGAGTAGGTAGAGTCTCATCTACGGTTAGTTAACAAGAAATGGACTATTTATGAGACTTGGCCAATGACAGCAGTCTCAAAATACACTGAACAAAAAATGTTGCAAAGCATTTGCTTGCTCGAACGCGACCCAAATACAATCTAAAGTCCACCTCATCGCAGTAAAAGCAGACCACGTCGCAACATCACTGGCTACTACTAGAAACGTTATTCTTCACAAGTGTTACTGTTGAAACGCATACATTAGCAGACGCACTTGACGCTTCTGGACTGGAGGGAAGGAGGCTTGGCAGGTGTTCATTACTATCATCCAAGACGACTGCACCGTTTCTACTAATGGCTCGTCACGGGGACTAGTAAAAACGGCGTGGCGAGCCACAATATAACTAACGCGTCTGACGGCTCATGGGCTTAACTCATCCACTCTCTTATTTAACTACATTGTGTTTTCTTGAATTTGATAAATGTTGGTGTTGTATTAGACGTTGACATATTTTATTTTAAACGCTTGGAATAAGTCTACAGTAAGATACAAAACTGGAGAGAAGAGACAAGACTATGACAAATCAGATTATTACAAGACTTTCAGACTGGTTACTGTTAATCTTAAACACTTGTGTTATCAGTATAATTTAAATTTAAAACAAGAAACTTCTTTCCAAAACTCGTTTATACGCGTACGGTATATATTTAGATACAATTATTATTGGATACAAATAATAGTGACGTGATCTTTAAGCAAATTATACTTTCGTTTACATTTCTGAGGCATCCTAATGGATCTATCATTTATGTATTTGTTATTGACAATACTTGATTTGATCAGTAGGTAAATTATTTAAATTGTTTACATTTTTAAGCTCGTTTTCTTGCTGCCTAAGAAGGCACAACCTAATTCAATAATATATATCGGCCGCATATTCCGCGAATCAGGCAAAATAACCTCGTAATTTACGTTACGAAGTTAAGTTACGAACTTACGAAGATTTGCATTATTATAAGTCTAATGGCTTTGTAAACCGAAATACAGGGTGACACCTAGTTCGGTAAACAATGTTCATGATAGATATAATAAAACATAGCTATGTATATTTAAATAAATAAATACCTAATACCCACTGAAGTAAAGCATCGCGAGGAAACACTCACCGTAGTGAGTTCTCCATATTGCTCTCAAAAGCGTCTGAAGTTTGCAATTACGCACTTAGCCTGCTTGGTAGACTATGGTCTTAGACCTTCACATTACGAGAAGAAATCTATGTGCAGCAGCAGTGAGGAATGTTTCGGTGTTTTGGTCGGCACGTAAACTGGTAGGTTCCAGCTGTTCTGGATAACAATCATTGTACTTGATCGGGAGGCCTTGTAGGCGGTTCGGAAACTTGCAACAGACGAGTTGGCGTCTGACCCGTGTCCCCAATCCGTACTGGAGCACGTTTCGGAGTATGCTCTAGGCCTCCGCAATAGCTGGAGACTTCGCCTACCCTTAAAAGAGTAGCAGAAAAAATACCTGTGAGGCTAGAACCGAACAATACCACGCAGCGATACACATTAAGCACACATTTTATTTTACTTTTACATTTATTTTTATACACTTTTACATATTAATGTAAAAGCGAATAAACTTACAAAGGTCGTAAGTGAGATGATGATTTTACAGTATCTAACGACGGTACTAAAAATATCTGTTCTTATATTTTTTGTAATACTCATACGGCTACTACAGTCTACATCGAATACAATAATATTATTTTGTAGACCTAAAACAACAATCAATAGATAATTAAGGTTGACAATTCGAAAAGAGAACCTCTGAATCCTACTAATAGATCTTGAAAGCGTCATGATTCAAAATTGCCTAATATTTCGGACATATCAAACAACTGTCAACTGTATTTTATACGAGAATAATATTTTTATCAATATATTATATTAACGAAAAGTATTGTCAATGTTTTTATATAATGCATACGCTCCTCCGGGTTGATCCAATCACAGTCGCGACGTGCAGGTGTGACCGACCGCTAGAAACATTTTTACCAAGAGAGCACTTCATAGGGAATGCTAATCTGTAGGACCCCAGTAGGTCAATAAACCTGGTCGGAGGCCTGACAGGCGGTTTGGAAACATCCGACGGACGGGTTGGCCACCGACCCGTGTCTCCCCCCAACCTGCACTGGAGCACGTGGTGGAGTATGCTCCAGGACCCCGACGAAGCGGGACAGCTTCAAAAGCATTATGCTAATAATATTTCGTAAAAGTTATTTCACTTTAACAACTCGCCTCTAGTCTATCAGTTACATTTCAATTCTCATCCAAGACAAAAATTTGGGTGATGAGCCACATTTTTTTTTGTTCTGTCTTGTAATAAAAGTATGTATATATGTACAGCTCTCCGGTTCCCATATCGCATGCATTTAGTCGCCTAATTTGGACTGAGATAGCCGTGTGTAAAATTGTCCCAATTATGCCTAATACATATCATGATTATATTAGTAAACAGAGCTTGTAAGCAAAGGTAGTGAGATGATGACCATGTTTCGACTTTATCTTCTGACTCTTCCATTGGTCCGTTGATCTGAGACTGGAAGAGGAACGTGGAAAGAGGGAGTTATTGGTTCGGTTCCCACTTTCCACATCCAATTGTCTGAAGCGTATGCCACGCGCTGCACCCAATTGGATCATTTAGCGAATTGTTTAAGATTGAAAATTTGGTTTTCTCTAAGTCCAGCCATATTGATGTGAACCCTTCCGTCAATTTGTCTGTTCAACGCCATTCTTTCTATTGCACATTTTAGGTGTAAGTAGTTTGCTAGGAAGTTCTACATAGTACCTACTTCAATATTGTCTATAACATCGACTCTGTGTTTTGGTCTATTTAATTATTCCAAATGCATAAAGGCCTGTGCAAGACTTAGTTTCAATTTATAGTGATCAAACCCTTTTGCTTAGTAATAGCCAAGGTATTGGTCATTCGCTTGGTCTCTATCCCTTATTTTATAATTAGGGGTCGAATTTGCCCTTTCACAATATGAATCTGCCTACATTTATCTAGTCTAAACTGCAATTAGTGTATTTACTGAATTCAGTAGTTGTATTCATTAAATACAGCATTTGCTTTTCTGTCTTAGACTTTAATATAGTCCGTGTAAATTAAATGAGATATGGATGCATTATTACTGTGATATTAGGCATTGTGTTAGCTTTAGGGCCAGGCACGACCACAAGGCGCTTCACTCCATAGTATAAAGCAAAGTCGCTTTCTCTGTCCCTATATCCCCATATTCCCTTAAATCTTTAAAACTTCGCAACGGCTTTTGATGCGGTTTTTTTTAAAAGATAGTGATGCAAGAGGAAGGTATATATATATATATATATATATAATAAAATACATTATATAGTAGAGAAATACTGTTATAATTTATATGGCAGAACAACGTTTGCCGGGTCAGCTAATAATGGATATATTCTTTTCTTAAGTTATTCACCCCGGATATATATCTTTCTTAATAGTTATTTCCTTCCTGATTATTATTATTATACGAGTACATGCCCATCTAATAATGGTGCTCCATACCGGACTTAAGACTCTTCTGAAATAATTGAACCACGTAGGTCTTGGGTTACCTGCTGTTTGAGTTGAATGTTACACTATTTTAAATACGTGCGTCTGATTTTTTTCAATAAATAGCAGATTACATTTTTTAAAGTTGTTCAAATTGCAAATTAATCTAATATGTCACAATAGCTTCGGTGGAAGTACATTTGATATATTAAGTATTTCCTACCCTTTTATATATATTTATGAAACAACTACGGTATATATCAAATGGTAACAACCTTCTCATGTTATACACATGTATTCATAGTAATACAAGTATAAAAGAGTATATGATATGTATTTTTTAATCGTTTGTTCTTCTCCGCCCAAACCACTGAGCGTCGGTAAAAAATAGAATTTTGTTTTTTCTTTATTTATCGAAAATTAATTTTATGATTGCATAACACTTGGATGATTGTAATATAATTTTCTTATGAAGATTCTAGAACTTATTTAGCCAGAAACGGTGATTTGCTATAAGAAATAAAATTGGTTAGAAATGATCATAATACAGACAAAATCTAATCAGGCTATAGATATAAACCCCATGGTTATGACAGAGTATCAAATTAAGATCTTGTAGATAAAGACGTCAGCCGTTGGAAACATTTAGGTGAAACAATAACTAAGGAACGGAAAAACTATGATTACAAGATGATTATTTTATATAAGAAAAAAATTAAATTTATAGAATTTATATGTATAATGTAAAATCAGTCTGTAGTAGTCTTATGACTTTACTAAACTACATGTACCTAGTTGACAACTACGTAGATGGTAAAGTTAGGATCTTAGGTGCGAAACTCTCTTTTTTCTGATTTATCATTGACATTTTAAATTATCTAGTGTGTAGTAGTCTAGTAGTGTTGCTCCCAATTACACGTGTACCGATTGAAACACATTTTTTTTCTAAATCGGGACTTTTCGTAATTAATTCCCTACTTTTAACAACTCTTATAGAATAAAGATTAATAATTACTTAATTAATAAGTGTTACATAGTATTGAAAGGATGCTTAACTTACAGATTATCTATTTAAAAATACATGAACGATTAGTATTAATGTAACAATGTAGGAAATGGTACAAAAGTATGCAGTGGTTCTATATTAGGTAACAATTTATTACACAAACATATACACGTTATCCGGTGTCTCTTTCAAGGTCTCACGTTACCTTCTGAAGCTATAATAAAATATAAGTCTAAGAAAACAAGAATTTGAATGAATCTATGATTTATTGATGCTGTATGCCTTTATTTGCTTTTCTTGTGTTCAAATTTTTTCCCGATTTTTTTTTATAAACAACAAAAATAAATGTAATATTACAATAAATAATTTCAAATATTATTAACAATTGTAAATTAAGAGGTTTTCGTCCTTCTTTAAATTTTTTTCAACAAATTTTCCAAAGAAATATTTCCTTTCATTTAAATGAAACTGACAAGACAAAATGTAAAAGAATAATATGAGTTAAGGTTTCAATGCACCTCAAATATATGAAAAAAACACCTTGATTTGTTAAAATACAGACGAAATTAATCAGTAAAATAAAAAAAAATAAAATTGTTTATGGCTTTGCTCACGGTCAAAAAAAATATATTGTTTCTCAGCTGGTACGTTCCAAGATTACGGTTAAAATATCCACGTGGGCCAATAAAAAAAAATCGATATGCATTCATTATTAGGATTATTAAGAATTTTACAAAAATCGTACATAAGAGACATTTAAGGATGCATTATAGAAAAAAATGTTTTCCAAAAAATGTAAATTTTAAAGTATACCTTGCACCTACGTCGATGTTTTAAAAATACTTTAGCGTAATTAGAGATATTTAACGAAAAATACTTTATAAAACAGCGTTACGCATTTAATAAAAAAAACTCAGCCAATATAGATGAATGAAAATTATGGGCTAAATTTAAAAAAAACATCTTGTCAATATAGATAAATTGATTCTGCAAAGAACCATTGTTATGGTACACGTTTTTAATACATTGTTCAGTAGTCAACTGTATTATTTGTTCTCAAATATAATCGTGGATTAGGGGGAATGTTTAAATTTGTCTGTCGTAAGTTTAATTTACTTCCCCAATCGCTTTTAAACGTTTTTAATTTTTTTTCTATGCACATAATACATACTCTGCTACGAATTACAACAGCCATTGTCTCTCTTTTCATATATGTAGCTAATAAGGGACAGCTCACCTAAGTAGATATATATTTTTATTATTCATATTTTATATTCTGTCGCATTTTCCGATGTTTGTCGTTTCAATTTTATTTAGCTTCTGCGCTGCGTCCAGCGGTCATCTGTGGTTTGTAATTGTCTTTTTAAAATCTGTTTACATCTTCTATTGCGTGTCAAATGAGATTGCTTTTTAGAAATAAAAAGTATCGATTAATATTTTCTATTGTTGAAATTATTGTTTGTCAAAATTTCTTACTTACACATTTTGGAAGATGTTCACGGTTATAAAATCTATTTATGTATTCAATACGCCGTTTTTAAGAGAAAACGTATTTTATTCGCAGAAGGAATATCGACGATATTGATATAATTTCATTTATTACGGAAAAAATGCTAAATATAACAGGCTGTGTATTTTAACTGCATATTTAAAATAAAGTTATCAAAGCTTAGACTCTGGTGACGTTATTAGGTAAACAGAATGCACAGTCCTTAGTTAATAAATGAAATTATAACAAAAATACATCTCATTCTTTTCAGCGCTGCAGTGATCTACGTACTATTATTTATATTTATATGTATATATATATACATACATTATCACATTCACACACATATGTAATATAATATTCATTTTAATATTCAACATTCAATTATCATTATTCACTCGTGCCATAATGAATTACTAGTTGGTATTATATATATAATTAGATTTACTAAATTAATTACAATTAAGTTTATTTAACAACAATATATTCAATTAATCTTATTAATGTATCATAACTAACAATTCTCGACTAGTATTAGCATAGTGTAATGTAAAATATATTTATGCACAAGTAAGATTTAGTTTGTATGATGGTATAGTATTTATTATTATTGAAATATATAATATATTTAATTAATAAATAGCAACACTACTCAAACTCACAAAGTAACACCACACTTTACTAATCTGTCCTCTACATTCTTTGGACCTCTTGTGTATTGTTTCTTTGTATGAAACAAATATTTGTTATCTTTATTACAGGAATTTCGTTTCGTTCGCGTTTTGATTTTTTCGATGGCAGCACTTCAATATATCCGATTAACCCCCGTATCGGTAGTGAGGGCATAAAAAATAAACCAGATAAATCGAATTCAAATGAGGGATTTAGTAAAGAGCTAAATAAAACTAGACGTACGTAGGCCAACGCTTACTTTTTGTTCCCAAATATCGTTGCCGTAAAGAAACTGTCGTGTCTATGCAGAAGGTATTATTACTTTTAAATAATATTAAATTCATTATTTTCTTTTTACTAACACTATGATGTATGCGCGAGTGAAAGAATTGTACATTAACGAACATTTAAAGTGCATAAAAAAATTGAATCGTACTCGCTCTGTTAGTATTATTTTACAGAATAAAATAATTATGTTTAATGATGTTTGAGCATGTTATGTTCCCAAGTGTATTAATTGTATGTGATTTCAATACTTTTTCAACAGAACCGTGTTTAAACGTGATCCGACAAAGCAGACCGCGCGGCACAGTTAATATCGGAGCTAAATAAATCACCAACCGACTAGTCCGTTGATGATTTTGTATAAAATCAGACTAAACCATTCATATTGGTTTGCTCTGTAGACGGGGGTTACATCTTCACAACAACGTCGTAACTAGGATTTTTTCCTTAATAAAGAAAGGTATAAAACTAAACAGTTCGGTATAAATGTATATATATTAGTTAATAGCCAATGTCAGTTAAATTAAGTTACGTAATTGGAATCGACGTATTCATATCTATATCTCAAATATCTTCAAGCGTTTATAATTCGCACTCATTTTGTATTGCGAATTAATCATTAACTGTCAATGAACGCACTGGTTGGTGTATTTACCGGTAAATGAATTGAATTTCAGGATTTTAATTTTTTTAATTAATCCCTTTTATTATCACTTTTATTCAACAGATGGTAACCGTCAATGAAACAAAGTTTACTAGAAAAAAAAACGTCATAATAACCAAAGATGTTTAAATTAAGAAATTAAAAAGTAGGAGGGATGCGTTTGGAGGTGGATATGTAACATAAGTTATACTCTTGTATAAACGTAAAACGCATTAGTGAGGTATTCATATTGCAATATTATCTAGTATTATGTTTCAATAAGAAATAATTTAAAAGCTTAATGTACGAACTATAGTTTTAAAAAACCCAATTTTCTTTCATATTTACAGAAAATTTTCTATTTGTTCGGTAACTAATTTGATTGTGGCGCCCTTGTTCTGCAGACGAGTTAAATCTTCAACCATTCGAGGCCCGGGCAGGTGCAGGGTTAAAGTCGATCATAAGTTGTAAGCAACCAAAAGAGAAAAAAAAAAACCTATTTAGTCCAGTAGTACGGTAGTCATGGATCGAACTACATTTTAGAATTGAAAAGGTATTGTTCTAAATTTATAGCAATAATTACTAATTTTTTTCATAAAAGTAAACTAATACGTTTATGGTTTATAAATGTACTTTAAAAAATTCATAGATACTAAGTTTTTCGTGTAATTTAATTAGTACCAGTGTTGCCATACTTGATTTTCAGATAAGCAATGTAGGCGTTCGAAAAGTTGGTGCAGTGCAGGGTTCATTGTTTATTATGTAGGTAATTCCGTGAGTTTAATATATTAATACTAAAAAACCGTGAAAGTTTCACTCTACCTATAATGTTTCAAAGTTTTGATCTTGTAAATACTTAATACAAACATTGATATAGATTAGTATAAGCTCAGAAACTAAAATATTTTCATTAAAAGAATTTCACATTTTATGTAACATAATTGATACAGAATATTATAACTTGTTTTATATTCTTTCGCTAAAGTAATTTCGATTAAAAAGTAGGTACTTTAAAAGTATAGTATTGGTCAGGTTGAGATTATGTCGTAACAAAATGAAATCTACAGTACGGGTTTCTAACAAATGGAAGCTATAAGGAACTAAGTAGTAAATAACCTGTGAAGTAAGACCGATTTTAGCCCGCCAATAGTGACTTTCTCAATATTGTGCGTAAATATTTAATTTATTTTATTATACTTTGGAGCTACGTGGTTTTTATAAAACAAACGATTCGTCTCCAGTAGCGATGAGATATTTTTTGAAATTGGAATATAAATCAATATATTTTTTTATTTAAAGATTTAAAACGCGTCTAATTCGTATTGCCAGTAGGAAAATCTTTCAACTTTCTATAATTGGAGGTGGTAGGTAGAAGTACTTAAACGTATTTAAATAATAAATTATGTGAATTTTTAAATGTTCATGAGAATTCCATGAAACTTCCTTGAAACTCATCGTGATCACAGAATTACATCGATGTTGAAAGAAAACTTAGAAATATAATATTTCACTGTATGAGAATACTACGACGTAAAACTGTAAAGTAAAAAGAACACGTTAATAGTATGAAAATTGAATACAAAAGTAATGAAAGATATTGATAATTTTCTTTTTACTCCTGACAACTCTACTCGGGCTTTTGAACATTTGACGCTAAATAAATCAAAAAACGTACAATTACGGAAGACATGATGATATTATTTGTTCCTACATTTTAAACAAAAATAGAATATCCTTCGCCAGAAAATACATTTAAAAGACTTGTCAGGTGTTGGAATTGTAGGCATTTATGATATTGGGTGTTTACATTGACGATTTGGAGACTATAGGAAGTTTTCGTTAAGTAAAAATCCCATGGATTTACTTTGACATATACTAATGTGGTGATACCTCCATACAAAAGTCTATAAAAGCATAATTTTGGCTGCCCACAGTCTTTGATCCCCAACGAGGCTGTCTCCTTTTTGGAAACTGTTGGGCTGTCTTCATTTTAAACATGACGGTTTCACAGAAGGCTACTTCGAATCTTCCGATCTTGACCTTTGAAAGACCAACCTTATCCTATTAAATACAGATCAGGTCAGTCATGAGTAAGATCAAGACCTATATACTCGATCATAACATACCTCAGTGCATACGCCACGTGGCTGGAATGAGACTATACAGTAGACAGACCTAATATACGGAACGCTTTTAGTTATGAGGGTGGTGAGCTATACGCAAAGAAGACTTCGCATGTAAAGTACACAAAAGCCCGTATTAAGCATGCTCTTATGACACCTAGAATAACAAATCTTCCTGCATATCAAACTCCCTTTAGAGATAAACTAATTTATTACCAAGACTGTACCATATTATTCGCAGGGGTCAGGATACTTTCAAAAAGAGGAAAATATCAATTTGGATCATTTTATATTGGCTTCAATTTAATACTTGAAAATGTTAAGGCTATGGTGTTGTTGTTCTGTTAAGCAATTTGCATTATAATCTCTCTTCGTCCTTTCGCTGTCCGCTGAATTAAACAGTTTTAACTGTTCAATATATTAGCAGCTTCTTTCGATGCTCTCTCCACAGTTCCTTACCATACGTGCTCATGTACCTTAAGCAGTAGATAAGTTGTGTACCTTTTGTTATTGTCTTTACATATACTCCCTAACCTCGCTGACGGTTTAACCTATTTCTATTATTGATCCTCTGTTCTCTGTAAGAGAATCTTTTTGCAAATTCTTTAGATGAACAAAGCTTTAAGGCTGCAACCGTATTAGCAGTGATATTATGTTCTCCTGTTTTTGATTAACTATAGATTTGTCTTTTAATTTCGTATCTGATATGGTCAGTGTCGGTGTGATGGTATGTTTTATAATTGGATGTGAATAAATGAAACGAGGTGAGATTTTCATGTAAATGTCAGCAAATTCTGGGAATTTTGCAAATATTACGTTTTGCTCTTTATTTTCATTGTTTGAATTAATTTCTAGAAATCCCTGTTCACTGTTTTAAAGTTTTAAATTAAGCTTTACACTATTAAATGTAAGTTATGCTTAAATATGTTTTTGTTATGTTTTCCAAAAGCAATGAGTAACACTCGAATTGCCTAGCTGTTTATTGAATTTCAATCCAAGTGTGGCTTATAGGCTTTCACGAGTAACTCAGTACGTTCACTCTTGTGCTAATGTTATTGATTGATTCTTTTTTGTTTTGTTATAAAACAATATACTCACCGGCGGATTCTGTTTTATATCACATTGCGTGATTCTTTTACATTATTTACAAATTTACTAGAACTTAGCCTAATACAGGAATGCAATACCTTAACAAAATTAACATGGCTTCCCAAATTAATGCCGACCACAATTTTCTTTTTGCACGTAACTTTTGAAAAATATGCTATGCACACAATTTCCATAAAGTTTTCCGTTCTAGGGACATGCTGTGAATGTGGTTGGCTATATTGTTTGATCTATTTCAGGCTTGCTCTGTGAATGGAAGATATTCAGCGCTGCCTTATTATTTTACCTACACGCTACATTGAGTGTTTATCAACTAGGCATTCCTATATGTATCCATTGTTAGCTAACTGATCTCACAATGCTACTTACACTTGTTACAATTTGTTGGCCGTTTGTTTTCAGACTTATTTAAAAACACTGGTTCGTGATATAGAATCACGTTAGTTTTCTCATTTGTATAACACACTTACTTTTCACGGAGAGCATCTCGACCTGGTTTCTTTTTTACATGCTTTATATGTGACTGTGTGATCCGGGTGACATATGCGGACGGTTTTATGAATACACATTTCATTTTTTAATTCGGATTGAATATTGTTGTGCTTTGAAAAAAGTGTTTGTGATACCCGGGCAATTATATCCTGGATTGGTACAGCATGTTGTTTTATAGAAATCACTTATGAAAGGACAACGGGTCACGGCATGTTTACAGTATTATTAGAAACACTGTAGGTTTGCAACCTCGACAGGAGCATAAATTTTGATTGTTGCGCCTTGTCTGTTGTAATTCAAAGTCGTCACTAACGCACAGTATCCGTAATATACGCAGTTTTAATTCCTAGTGCTTTATTGAATGACAAAACTTATATACAATACGAAGTGCTGCTTCTAGTAACTTGCTCTGCAGATTTCGCTATGAATTCATATCGCGGTCGACCGCATTGCGCTAACTCAGCACAAGCCGTAGCTAGGAATAGCTTGAGCCTTTGAGGTCTAGTGTTGTTTTCCTTTTTCGAAGAACTGAAACTCCGCGTCTGTCCGTTCGCCTAAAAATTGGTCGGTTTTCAAGTCTTTGTTTCTATTCTTAATATATATGCACTATTCGTATTATCTATCGACGAAATATTACCTATTCCAATTGTGTTTGTGGCTGCTCGTCTTCATAACTGAGACTGAAATAGTCCTTAACTAACACAGCTTTCTTAACATGCGATAGGTATATTCCAATGACCACGTTTACAGTTTAATATTAAACGTTCCCGTTTATTTCGTGTGCTATACCATTTCTCGATGTTCACGTCGATTATATATGCTATATTGTGTAATGCTATTTTTTTTATTAAATTTTTATTATCTACTACATGTACTCTTTGAATATGAAATTGTTTATTAAAGTTTCAAATCGTGATCCATCTATCTGTTTAGCTTTAAATAACATGAGAATGAAAATAATAAATTATATTATTCACTAATGACCTACTCGTATTATGCCGAATCCATTCACGATTACTTCGTAGTATCCTTAAGCTTCTAATTCAAAATATTTTGTACTGGTAGCTTTCATTGAACTACACGAACATAATGATATGACATTATTATTTTTAAACACCACGTGGCTTATATCGTTTAATCGACATTACTGGTAATTAATACATTCTAAAGAACGGTGTATTAACTCCCAATGTAAGTAAAATCGTCGTGATGTGAAACACAAATATTGTAGTGTAGGAATAGATTACAAATAGTGAATTAATCTAACTACATACTTAGTGTCTTATTACGCTCACGCTTATAATCATCAGGTTTTCTTATTGTCTCCATGCTTTGTTTTTGTTTACTACATCTAACAAACTTTTAAAGTTTATGTGTATTTTGTTTAATAAAATTTTTTAAATACTTTTAATTTTTATTTTAAATTATTCGACACCAACACCTATATTACAACACTGACACATTTCACTCCTTGTAATTTGTTAAGGCTATATCATAGCTAGATATAAGCTTAAAGTAATGCTATGTTCATTTTTAATTGTCGTTTATAAGCAGTGGCCGTTAATTGTAGGTACGCTTAAGTTAATATAGTGATTAAATAATAATATTTTTGATAACTATTAGTTTTCGTTTTTAAGTACTTGGATACAGGTAATTTATAATAATTAAATTCATTATCCACACTCATTATTCACCTCAAACTATGAATACAATATACACAATTTTGAAGTATCGTCGTATATAAAAAAACCTATAGTTTCTATATATTATTTTTGTATATATATTTATAAAATTTGTAATTTTTCATTTAACAGCAATTAAATAATTCTGACTCTTCATTATATATTTCCTACAGTAGCATTATTTATGAGTTAAATTGAACGTTCTTATTATAAGGAGAGAATCGTTGGTCGTGGCAAAATTGGGCGAATTTGCATTAAAACGACAATATTCATTTTATTTTCCAACGAATGAACTTCAAGATTATATAATATACAATCCTATTCTGCGATACAAAAAGTGCATATAATGATGTAACTTATGTATAAATGTAGGAATGGCGTACAAAATGTAATTGAATTTACGGGGAATTATTTGTTTTCACAGTTTCAAATTATGTATATTAATCGTTAAATGCTCTTTTTGCATTTCGCGTGTAGTCGTCCATGGTCGCTTGAGTATGGTACACGGGGCACGTAGTTTTTGTATCATAGATGACTGGACATCGAATCGTTTCGAGTTTAGTTTCAAAATTGCGCTGCTGTTTTTATGGATGAGTTCAGTTGTTTTTACTTGTTAGCTTTTGTGTGGTACGTTTGTTGTTAACACAGCACGGCACCCCGATTGCCAGTTGCAATAATTTCATATAACTTGTGGCAAGTCAGTGGGTTAGGTCGCGCGCCCTTCCCACCGATTTAATCAGCATGATACAATTTAAAACCTTGAAGATTAGTTTAGTAATGAATGATAGTGTAGTTAACATTGCATCGCAGCCGTTGCAGCTATATAAACGATTATATTTTTCTAAGCCATGTTTATATATTTGTATGCACTATACATTTATATAAATATGTAACAATTTTTTTCTCAAATACAATCTACAATTTTAAAATAATGAAACGAAGATCGAAATGGTAACAATCTGTGT